>CAKNXH010000933.1:180033-271561 GCA_932178445.1 Andricus quercusramuli
TGTCTATAGATATACGTTGTTCCTGCGTGGGTCGGACACCCCGATAGTATATGTTCTAGGTACTCAGCGTGTGCATGACACGCTCTGCACCTATCACTGGGAACTTCTTGACATAAAATGCGGGCGCGGTATGCTAAGGTGGAGATTACACCGTCCTGGCATGCAAAAATAAAGCCCTCTGTACCTGAATTGAGCCCTGATGATTTGAGGAAAGCAAAAGTTTGCTCCTTCGACAAGGACTGTTTTTCTACATTTCTGTGAAAGTTTCCGTGCATTTGCTTGTCGAGTAGCTTTTGGTGAAATTTTCCAACCTCTGCTTTCTTTACTTCGGCTTTTAGACGTGAAGCATCTAGATGGAGTAATGCACTTTCCTCACTTCTGATGTTAAAATTCAGGCCAAGGGTCTCAGCAGCTTGCTCCGCGGCTTTGTAAAGGAACGCTCCTTCGCCAATCATCTCGTGATTTCTGACCATCTTTAGGAGAGGATCTCTGCCATTCGCAACGATGTAAGCTGTACTCAAAACAATTCGGTTATGAAGACACTGGAGATTCAGAAGTCCGCGTCCGCCTTGCTGGCGTGAAATGTATAATCGCGGAACTGACGAATTGATATGCAAGCTTTTATGCATGTGCATGATCTTACGCGTGGTGACATCAAGGCCCTTAAGCTCCTTCTTCGTCCATTGAACCACCCCAAACGAGTAGAGTAGAACCGGGACGGCAAGCATGTTAGTCGCAGATACCTTGTTCAACGCCGACAGATTGGAAGACCAAATCTGTCGAAGAAGATGCTTGTATCTGCTTCGGAGAGACTCCTTCACTGATGTTACGTCCTGAATGCGGCTTTGAGGCACGCCCAGGTATGTATAGGTCTCTCCAGTGTTAAGATGTCTTAAAACACTTGTATCCACAAGCTCAGGGTCCTTGGGAACGCCAGTAATCTTTCCTTTCTTCAAATGAATTTTGGCACACTTGTCCAAACCAAAGTCCATCCCAATCTCTCCTGTGTAGTTCTTGACGATATTTAAAGCAGTTTGAAGTTTGCTTTTACCAGCGGCATAGATCTTCAGGTCATCCATATAGAATACATGAGTGACCTTATGCTCACGCTGATTAGTGTCGCCACAGAGGTATCCAGGAGAATTTCGTAGTGCAAGAGATAGAGGCAAAAGTGTGATGCAAAAAAGCAAAGGGCTCATACTATCCCCTTGAAAGACGCCCCTCTGGAAGGTGACGTTGTTCGTCGTCAGACGATAATTCCTAGATGAGATGGTAAATCTAGTTTTCCAAAGAGGCATCAATCTCTCTATGCATCTCACTATGTGTGGATGTACCTTCAAGCTTTCCAACAGACAGATGATAAGTCTATGAGAGGTTGAATCAAAAGCTTTCCGGTAGTCAATCCAGGCCATTGACAGGACGCGCTGATGGACTGTAGCGTCTTTACAGACACACCTGTCAATCAGCAGGTTCTCTCGACAGCCTGCTACACCTTTTTTCGAGCCACGTTGTTCGTACATCTCTCGCCATACAGGCTATATATATATATATATATATATATATATATATATATATTCCAAATTTTTATGTTTTATTTTTTAAATTAAATGAAAAATGATGAGAAAGTAATTGGTTCAACTAGACGAATACAGAGGAAAATATTCAAGATTTGAGTTTGACGTCAATTAAAATAGAGAGCAATGATGGGTATTTTAAAAAATCATGGAAGAGATTTTATACAGGGTTTAGTATTATTGGATAGTATTTTAAACGATTAGAAAATGAAGAGAATATAATAATATCAATTGCAAATAATCAAAATGACCCCAGAGATAGAGCAGCGGAATAAAAATGAATAAAAGAAAATTATTGAAATCCTAAACTTTATTATGAAATTTTTAAGTTTGTACACATAACAGTAATTCATAATATTAATAGTGACATAAATACAAATGATTATATATCGGAAGCACTCAAATTCATTCGGTACTTACGTATATAATATGCATTAAAAGGTATAAAAAAATGTTGCATACTCTATTGCTATCAAAAAGTCATTCTGATGAAGAAAAGAAGATTTCGTACAATGATGAAATTTATGAGTCTTCAAATTTCAGAATGTGGTTTTGCCATTGAAAATGTCTAATAAAAATAAAATATAACCAATCAGCGTATTCGTTAGTGTTACCTCTTTAAACATCATATGTACAAATGCAAGGGGGCAGGAGGAGGTTCGGAATAATATATCTAAGAAAGTATAATTTTTTTTTATAATATCGTATAAACATAATATTGTTGAATGCGATGATTGATTTCATTCGATTTTTGTTATATATTTCCAATGGCAAAATTTCATTCTGAAATTTAAAAAATTCTTCATTTTATCATTAACTTTCACTTTTATACTGAAAATATATATAGAATTCAACGTAGAATATAATATACTTAAAATGTACAAAAATCTGGTTTTCTAAATTATAGTGACTTTTGATGGCTATAGCTTATCCGACATTTTCTCAACCATTTTTTTATTATATAGAAAGAAAAGCAACAACATTCTCAGTATAAAATCTGGCTAGAGCTTTTATAATTGATAACACCTATTTCCATTTCATTAAATCCCAGGAATTGGATAATATTCGCTGTGTCAGAATATTTCATGTAGAAGCTTTACGGACATAATTTTTTGCATTAAAAGTATCAAATCGCACTTCAGAATGCTTTAAAATACATTTGTTCATAAACGGGTTCTCGATAATCCATTGAGTCCATATCAGTTCGAACCATATGAAAAATCCGTAGAATATACTCGAATGAATTTCATTGTTTGATTCCAATTTTTATGGAATTTTCGTTGAATTATTTCCAAATAGTCTTGCATGAGTACGTATTTCAAGAGTTTGTATTCTGTGAATTTCTACAAGAATTAGTAGACTGCATATATTAGAAAGTATATGTTGTTTATTTGTTGAATGCAGAAGTAGAACTGCTTAGAAAGCATTTAATCTAATTTATAGCAGTATTCCCTCACGGTATCTCAATATCTACTCAGTTCTTGACGTATACAGTTATAAACTCTTATGATGTATTTGATCATTTCAATCCAATAGAAAAGCATGGAAGTTTGTAAATTAAAAATGGTTAAGATGAAAAAAAAACGTAATAGTGATAGGTTGAATTAATTTTCTTATTATTCTCCGCGGTACAATGGGAATTATTATCCTGAATAGGCTCCAACCTAAAAAAGTTAAGGGACAGTGCACCAAAATATTTTTGAAAATTTGTTTTAAAAAAACAGGCTATTATTTTGGAACATCCAATATTTGAAAAAGAGGGCTTTCCTAAGTTCTCTAAATCTGGAAAAAAATTTAGACAACTCAAAAATTAACAAAATAGCGGCCGTTCGTATGAAAATAAAATTAAAATATTTGAAAACTGTATAAATTTCTAAAAATTGTTCCAAATTCCGTAAAATACTTTCAAATCCTTGAAATCGTTTGAAATCTTAAAAATCCTTTGAAGTCTTTGGAAATCCATTAAAACCCTTCAAAATATTTTGAAACATTAAGAGACCCCTTGAGATCTTTGAAATACCTCAAAATATTTTTAGATCCAGTCGAATGTTTTCAAAGCCATTACAAATTTTTTGTTTCAAATTATCGTAATAGAGCAGTAATTCAGATTGCTCATGCAATGAAACGCATTGTATAAAATGTCCAATTCGCACATCGTTTTCATAATTTAAACAAAAAATTCTGTGAGATAGTTCATTTTTTTATTGAAAACCTTTGAGATTTCTTACAATCCTTTGAAGTCCCGTGAAATCTTCAAAACTTCTTTAAATCTTTTAAAATCCGTTAGAATCTTTTAAAATCCTTCAAAATATCGTGAGATGTTTTGGCATTCCTTCAAATCCATTTAATACTGCGAAAAAACATTAAATTACCCTGATATCCTTAGAAATTCGTGAAAATACTCCGGCATTCCTTGTAATCCATTGACATTCTGTGACGTCTTTTAAAATATTGAAGAATCGCTTAAAATCCTCTGTAATCCCCGAAAATCGTTTCTAATTTCTTAAAATCTATAAGAATCTTTCAAGGCCATCAAAATGTTAAAAATCCCTTGAAAAATTAAGATTTCTGTAATTTCTTCAAATTCTTCAAATCTTTCAAAATCATTTGATATCTTCAAAACTTTTCGAAATCCTTTGGAGTTGTTTGAAATACCTTAAAAATTTTGCAATCCCCTCTGATCTTTTGAATTCTCTTGAAAACTCATAAAATTCTTAAGAAGCTCTGAAAATCTCGTTAAATTTCGTAAAAAAATGTTAATTCTTTTAAATAGTTTTTCATCCTTTGAAAATACTATAAAATATCTGGAAATCTGTTCAAATCCTTCCAAATCACTAGAAATGTTTCAAATCTTTTGAAATCCTTGAAAATCTTTTGAAATCTCGTTCATGTTAAAAATAATTGGTATATTGACGATTTATTAAGTGAAAAATATAAAATCTTACGTAAGAAGGGGCGAGGGGTCACAACAATCTTAGGAATCCTTACAATAGGGGGGTCTAAAATTTCTAAAATCAGCTTTACGTATTTAATGGGCCTTCCCTAAAAAACGTGTAAGAAGTCGCTCGAGACTTTCATCTTCAGTTGAAAAACCATTATCGATATTGCTTTTCTTCACTTTATGTTCAAAAACATTGTTTTTGAAAATTTTCAAAAATTACCTTTTTTAATTAACAACTATGTATGTGATGTTATTTTCAGATGAATTCGTCCAAATAAGAATGAAAGTGATTTTTATTGTCTTCGCAATTCAGAATGTTGACCCTAATTCCTATCATTTCGGAAAATTAAAAATATATTTTTAATAGATAAACTCAAGATTAAAAAAAAGTTACGTGGATTAAAAACAAATGAAGTGAAACCCAAATTTGAAAAATAATTTTTCAAACATTTAACACAACCTTCCGTCTTTCCAACCAGTATACCCCACCCATTCAAATATTTTATTTTCAGAATAGAATTTCCCTGTTATTTAAGAAAACAATTTTTTTTATTGTTTGGCAGCCTATCCTTAACCTTTTTTAGGTCAAAAAGAACGTACACCAAGTTGCAAACCAATTTGAGCAGTTTTTAGATGTACCGTAGTTACTAAAAATTGAGAAGGATGAACAAATATTTTAAAAAATAAATAAAAAAACATATGTAGATATGGATTTCGATTTACATATTACCTGAAAAGTTCAAAAGACTGAGTGACTTTTGATGGATTCCTGTGACAGGGCTTTTAATTCTAAAAAATCAAACCAGTATTTCAATATTTAAATCTCAAGCACTCGAGGTGTGAGCTAGGAATAATTCGCGTGTCACTCTCTTTGAAAAGTAGCAGATATTTAGCAAGCGTCATCGCTTTTTGCAATTTAAATCACATGTGCTCTCTAAACTTATCTAATGAAAGAATTTAATTTGAAATTCATCAGAAGTTATTCACAACTAATAATGTGAAAAATAATCCACATTCTTGAATGACATTTTATTTCATCCGCGCAGTAGGATAAAAAAGTGTTTCCGCAGAAATTAGTCTAGAGCTTACAATTTTGATCAAATTCGAGCATTTGAAAAAAAAATTGAAATTATCCACCTTTTGAAGAGGTTTTTGAGCACCGTTTTCTGGATCTGAATTAAAAAAAAATTTCATTTAACAACAAAGTTAACATTTTTAGTAATGAATGATCCCATTTTTTGCAACTAATAATATTTATGTAAAATGTCACTCAATCAGTAAAGGCACTCATTGCAAGTAACAGTCAGCAGGATTTCATTTTTTAATTTTTTGTTCGGAATATACGTAAAAAATTGTCAGTTATCATTTTTGTATTCCGAAGTAATTGCTCAATAAACATAAGCATAAAACAATCGTTAAATGAAAAATAAACAAATGCAGATTTTCGCCGATTTTCAACCAGCAGATTTATACATTTTTCAACGGAATCAACTCTGAATTACTTGGTCATATACGTTTTTTGCTATTTTATCAGTTTTTTTAATAAAAACTTTTACTACAAAATCCGAGATTTTTTCATTTTCGAAGAGTGAGCAATCGTTTCTTCATACAATTCAAATTTTCTTGTCCGTGGTGGCTTCAGATGCAATGCTTGTGCTTCTGGTTAGAGTGTTTTTTTGAGCCTCACTCTGTATTTTTATGTCTACATTATTATCAGGGAAGCTATTAGGTTTGTGTAAAATCTGACCCCCCCCCCCGCCCTATTGGGCTTTGGTATACTCGTCCAGTGTCCTGAAATGAAGGTTTACTTAATTAGCCAGCTATTTTGGATAAAAATTCAAAAAGTGAGCGCATTTTCCAAATTTTTAAGACCACTTTTCATTCAAATTTAAAAATTGAATAAAGGTTATCAATAGCAATCGAAAAGACGTAAAATTCATTTCCATGACTTTTTTAACAAAATGAAAATTACCGGAGTTATAGCATTTATAATATTCCAGAAAACAAACGAAAATTAACATTTTAAGCCGAACAACGCACGATATGAAAAAATGTTAGAGGAAGAAAAACGCATTTTGTATAAAACAAGTGAAAACTTGTTGAGCAAATTGTTTTTTCTGTAAAGTTGAATTATATTAAATGAAAAGGGTATATCCGGATGAGCATGCAAAAAATGCCTCTAAAGGAAATCCAATCTTTGATCAGTCATTTGAAAGCATGCAATCAGACAAAATTTTCACAAAATTCCAAAGTTTCAGTAGCCATATTGGATGAGTTAGGGGAAGGCGTAAAGTCCAATTTCGTTTTTTTTGTTTCTGTCGTTAGAAAAAAACTGAACAAAATTGACAGAATATAATTATATAATACAATGATATGAGTATATTTATATATTATTAGATACATTATATATACATGATGACACAAAGAAAATAAAATGCAATCTTTACAGTTTTTTTAGAGTAATGTTTACCGGCAACAAAATTACCTTCACGAGTTAAGATTTACCCACCCCATGGGAAATGGTTACCATATCAACTATATTGAATTTTGTTTTGTTTTGCTGTGAAGAAATTAGACTTTATCTTAATTGTTAATTTTTTTCAATTTTTAATTTATGTGAAACTAAAACAGATAAATAAATGAAATTCCCAAAAAATTTCAAAAATGATAGTATCACGAATAGTTATTGTATCTATACTCCTACAATGTATATGTACTCTTCCAATAGAACGAACCTAATAATGTATGAATAAACTTATATATACTTGTATTATTTGAATATATACCTATACAGATATCAGCCGGCCTCAGGAGTTGGAATATGTGAAAATTACTGCGTTTTTAATTTTTTACACAAAAATCCCCCAAATTTATAAATCTGAAAAAAATCCCAATAATAGCTCTTTGGTTGACTATTATGTGGTGAAAAACTAAGATAGCACTTGCGTTTTATCGCGCGAAATTAAAAAAAAAATGTAAAGTTCTGTGAATTTTTCCAGATTTTTTCTAAGGATAGAAACAAAGAAAAAAAAGAAAAACGAAAATATAAATTGCCCCCTTTCCCCCTAACTCATCCAATATTTGATTGAAATATTGGTATGGCCATTTTCTGCTTTCCCCACCCAATTTCTTCTACCTATTATTCATGAATAATTCAAAAAAGCTGGGCCAACACATGTTAGGTGAACGAGACCCGGGGAGAAGACGTAGAAGAAGAGAGAAGTTTTTCTTCTTCAGGTCTCATTCAGCTAACATGTGTTGGCCCACCTCTTCAAAAAATTAATTAACAGCTGAAAGACGTATGGGAGGGGAGCAGGGGAAAGATGGTAAAAGTCATACCGCTATTTTAATAAAATATCAGCACTTATGTGTCGAATGAGATTATTATATCAATCGTTATGTGCAGATTTGCACCTTTTTCGTAGAGTCATAGGCAAATGATGAATTCAAAAACATATTTGTACTGAAGCTGTAGGACTTTTTTTGAAAATAGTATATTGTGAACCTAGGAGTGAAACAGTCTTTCTATCTGAGCGTGAGTTTGCAATAACGAGGAGTAGACAAGCGCGAGCCGAAACCGAGTTTTGCAAACATACGAAGATAAAAAGACGTTTCGCTCCTTGGTGCAAACGATACTTTATATGACAAAGGTATGATTTACAAGCTTATCACGTCTGAAATTTGAGGTTAGTTTGACGCGGCCATAATCGTACACGGTCCAATGCGAATGCGCATGCCCGCAACATAATGATGAACCCATAATACTCCTAGGAGTATTATGGACGCATTATTGTACTGCGCGCATGCGAATTTATTCCTGTTGTGTGAACAGCTACTTTCATAACTAAAAAAGAGCTGTTGAAATGCGTAAATCATGCCTGCGTTACATAAAGTAATAAGTTATAGAACAGTATGACAAACAACTGTTACATCTTCGCAATTGATAAATACATGGTCAAAAAACTTTAAGATTTTCTAACATTCATTATTATATGTTTATTTCTTATTGTTGCCACATAATTAATGAAATCCCACCAAAAATACTACTTGTGAAATAATTATGCCAATTGCATGTGTATTAATGTTCAAATAATTCATGTGAAATTGAATCAAAGTTGTCTATCTAAAAAAAGTGCTTTAACAAAATCTCTCGGAAGTGTTACACATTGTTGTTCAAAACCTGACTGACTTCTATCAACTTAATTTGTGACATTGATAAGAGAATAAAACTTAATTTTATATAATAAAAAAATTATACTGTATAGAGTTTACACCAGATATTAAAATTTCAGAGATCTATAAAGCTTTTCGCAAAGTTTTTAAAGAATTCAAAAGATACCTCAGTGTTTTAAAAATGTTTACAAAAATGCAACATTTCGAAATACTTTAAAATATTTCAAGAGTTTCATAATAATTTTTAATTATTTCCAGAGATTTCGAGAAACTTCAAATGATTTTGAATAATTTCTAGACGCTTTAAGGAATTCTAAAAAATTTGAAAGATTTTCACAAAATATTTAAGAATTTGTATGGGTTGAAAATTATGTAGAAAATTCAGAGTATTTGAAAAAATTTGAGAAATTTCGAAGTACTTCAAAATATTTCAACACATTTCACAACACTTCCAGAAGGATTGCAAGTAACTTCAAAATATTTTAAAAGCTTTCCCAAATATTCTAAGGATTTCAAGCAACTCAAGAATAGCTCAAGGGATTTCCAAGGATTTTCATGGATTTCACCTCATTTTAGAAGACTGCAGAAAGACTTCAAAAGATTTGAGAGGTTTCCAATGTATTTCGAAGTATTTCAAGAGTTTTCATAACACGCCCGAAAGGATTGCAAGTATTTTTCAAAAATTTCAAGAGATTTTACAGATTTTCTAAGGATATCATGTGATTCAAGAATATTCAAAGGGATTTCCAAGAATATTTTGAGATTTTATGGGTTATACAAATTCGTAAATGTTTCCAATGTGTAATTATTTGATAACTAATTCATTCAACTAATTCCTTTTCATAAAAAAAACACTTCTATTCATAAATTTTCAATTATCCGTAATTGTCATTATTCCTTCATTTCACAACTTTGATTACCTTTCACATAATAGTATGCGCATTGGCGCATATACTATTTCGTTTGACGACGATGCATGTACAATTTTTGTTGCAACATCGTACAGTATCGTAATGTTCTACATTACAATACAGCGGAGTGTAATGTTAAGAGTGATCTTCCGCTGTATCGTAATGTACAACATTACGATACTTCACGATGTCGAATAAAAACCCATAAAGGCACCGGAGTCAAATAAATAAAATAATAATACTCATGTATTTGGCAACATTTTTCTACACATAGTGTTCTTGGTGGGATTTATTATAACCATATTTTTTGTGTGTTCTTCAGAGGGCAGATTTAGCAGTTGCTTCTATGACAATCAACTATGCAAGAGAAAGTGTGATCGATTTCACTAAGCCGTTCATGAATCTGGGCATCGGGATTTTATTTAAGGTGAGTAAATATGAAGAAACGAAGTATATGTTAAATTAGCACCTCGTGGTTAGAATTGAAAAAAAGGTAATCGTCATTCTCCAACTTTTTTAGAGATATGGATTAATGGTATTAGAAAACAAAACAAAAATGAAAAATTATTTTTCTTCAATTTTCCGTCCGAATGTAAAATTACTGAAGAGAATTGAAGGGTCATGAAGAAAAATCTCTCAAAAGAAAGGAATCCGAGAATCAGTAGACGGAAAGTTTCACAAACGAATTTTTGGCATGGTTCCATTTATTGATGACACACTCTGGAGTAGGCATTCCCTAAAATTATTTTTGCTGTAAATTTTGATAGTGATAAAATATTTGAATTCAGTTTAAAAGCAGTCGAATGCGAAAGTAATTGTCTGCTTCCTTTAACTGTCCGCCGACAATATGTTCATTCCTTCTCTAATTCCCTATTCCCTAATTCTCAAAAACATCAGTGTAAAAGGAAATAATTAAATGAACGTGCCCCGACTGTTGAAACAATTACAGCGATGCCTAATTGGGAATGAGTGTAATTCTATGCCACGTCTGACCATAATCGGCCTTATCGCTGGCGTACCCGACAAGGCTCGTCGCGCCAGTGATTACTCTCACCGTTATAATCAGACGTCGCGACGGCCTTTCTCCAACGTTCGCACTCCTTCATTTCCACTGGAAAAGCAGATTTCATCATTCTTTTAGGCAAAGTATCCAATTCGAGTGAAACTTCGTCCATTATTTTCACAATGCAATTTAAACAAAAAAGAATATACCTAACCTATCTTTCAATTTCCTTCTCAAAGGTAATGAGTAGCCCCTCGATACTGATACAAAAGTGTTATAAGAGGAAAAGTTCATGACCCCTTCAATTGTCCAAAGTGCGAGTGAACCTACTGGGGAACAGTTTTAATTAAAATCGCAGCGTAACATAATTTAGGTACCATCTAGTCAACCGACCCGGCTCTTCTCGTTCATGAATCCATTGGCCGTGGAGATTTGGCTGTACGTGCTGGCTGCCTACATGCTGGTCAGTTTTACTCTTTTTGTGATGGCTCGATTCAGTCCATACGAATGGAACAATCCTCATCCCTGCCTCGGAGAGAGCGACGTAATTGAAAATCAGTTCACCGTCAGCAACAGTTTTTGGTTCATCACTGGTACTTTCTTGAGACAAGGAAGCGGCCTCAACCCTAAGGTATATTCTACGAGGTGCTTCTTCATGGATTTATTTTCATTCTTCGGCATCTAGATTATCGTCTTACCCATTCCCCGCAGCTTAAAAATTTTATCTCCAATGAATTCAAACAAGTCTGGATTTTCAGAAATTGACTCTTATGGACAAATTTTTAGGAACTAATTTTGGAACACAGATTTTTAGGAACAGATTTTTTGAACAGATCTTCAGGAGAAATGTACATATATTGAAGAGACTAACTTTGCAGATCACGATGTAAAATTTTAGGTGATAAAATTACAATTTTGCAATGTGTTGTGGAAGATTAAGTAATCAAAATCGTGTGATTGCTTCAGGTATCCGGTCGGATGCCTTCGCGACTCTTCTCATTCATGAATCCTCTCGCGGTGGAGATCTGGTTATTCATGCTGGGCGCTTACGTGATGGTATCTGTAACTATTTGGATAGTGGCAAGATTTTCGCCATATGAATGGGTAGAACCAGAACCATGTCCAAGCTGCAAATGTCCACTACAGGTAGGCTCCTGTCAGGTGGTGCTAGAATCAATATTTGGAGAACGGAGAACAAATTAGTACGAATATAGTAGAATATTACGTTGTATCCATTTAGAGAGACCCTTATTTTTCCAATTGAAAGTTCCTTTGCTTCCGCCCACAAATATTCTTCCATATAGCTAAAAATGATTCCATTCGAATGAATCGAGTATGTGGAAGTGAAAGAATTTTCAACAAAGTTCGTATGTGTATTTACGGATCAGCCATATAGTCGTTAGTCAAAAATTAATCTTCAGTCATATAATTTAAAGCTCTTAAACTTAAGTCAAAATTGCATGCTCTTGAAAGAAAATATAGTGTTCCAAGAAAATAATAAATAATAAAATGATAGAAACTTAACAGTATAAGCTTCTAAACACTGTTTGACACCAAATAAAGAAAAACTTGTAATTCATTTAACTGATTTCATGTTGAATAATCTAAAATTAGACATTATTAATTGAATGCTTAAACATTCAAATAATCCCTTAAAATTGAGTAAATTTTATGTCAAAAATTGAAAAATACTAAATAGTATCTCTGATTACATAAAGTTCGAGTCAGCGGAGCACGAGAAAAAATTAGAGAGACCAAATTGAGTTTTGTTTTTTTTCTTCATATCCATCAATAAATCAACTTCAATCAGAATATCATCAACTTTTTTCTGAATAGCATAAACTCTGAATATTGATTTTTCTTATTTTCTGCCTATCCGTCAAATCACGATTAATCAGATTATCGTGCATTCTTTCTGACATGGATACGGTAGAGTGAAGCCATTCGATCTTTATTCTTTTTTAAATATTTTAATAATATTTCCAATCAAAAAGTTCGCTAAGCCTGTTCTCAATATTCCATACTTCCAAACAGGCAGCAATGAAATAAATTTTAGAAAGAAGACTGCAATTTTTGAGTTTGTCTAATTAGTTTTTAGTGTATAAAAGTCAACCTTTTCAATTTTATACTAAACAAAACATTGCGTTGAAAGTTCGGCAAATTACAGAAAATGTAAATCAGTCATGAAAAAAAGACAGAAGTACCGTTTGTCTGTAAGAAGGATTTTATAATAAATGTCTAAAAATCAACTTTTCCTTCCAAATCAGAAACTCCAACATACCAGATAATGGTGCGTTGACATATTTTATTCCGCGTTTCTAAAATTTCAACGCGACATTTCATCAAGTTTAGAATAAATAGGCGGAAAAATACATAGAACGTGGTCGGTAATTCGTTACGTCGTATAATACCATTTTCCCCGAACACTGTATAGTACAACCTTCAAAAGGATTTAATTTTATTATAATTTGACGTTTAAATTAATTACGATTATTTTGACTTGATATTTCACATTTGAATGAACAATTTTCCCAAGTAAGCAATTGAGAAACCCCCGTGTAATTGTTCATTTGATTTCGCACCACTTGGCGGGGGTCTCGCTATCATCAGGGCGGTCATATCAGCGCCTTGGATTCGAGCAGCGACGACATCCCGATGCCCAGAACAGTCAACGATTTTACTTTGGCCAACAGCTTCTGGTTTACGGTCGGCACCCTTATGCAACAGGGAAGTGACCTTAACCCCAAGGTAATCATGCCACACAGAGTCGGCGAAATGAGAATTTGAGCAGATGAACGCAGTATAATGCAAGGCACCTTATTCACAAATATCCAAATTGTATACTTCTTTTTTATTATTCTTATTATCTCTTCCATTCACCTTTTACTTTCCTCTCCTACCCCCTCATACACATCCATCCCTTCTACGCACCTGGTTCTCACTTCTCTTACTTCCTCTCTCCAACTATCTCTAAACGCCTACTTCCAATCCCATACTAGCGTCCATCGGTCCTTCCCTATTCCTTCTCTATTTTTCACCCCCTCCTATTACTTCTACTATTATACCACCTCCTACCTCCTTCTCCGACTTCTCCTCCCCCATCCTAATTACACTTCCCTCACCTCTTTCCATCCCCTCCATTACATCCAATATCCTTGAGTGGGTACGAAGTAGGAGAAAGAGGTGATGGAAAGTAGGTCGGAGGTAAGGGCAAACTTATGAAAGCCAGTATGGGAAACTCCCATACTAGCTTTCATAAGCCTACCCTTACCTCCGCTCTACTTCGCGTCACCGCCTCCTCTTACTACCCACCACCTTAGCCCTTACTCCTTCTCCCTTACCTACTCTTCCCAACCCTATTAACAGAAACCTCACTTCTTCCACTCCCCTCCCATACTTTCTCTCACTCCCTTCATTTCCCTACTCAACCCTCATTTTCCCTATTCCCATCACATCCTCCTCTTACTTTCATACCATCTGCATTCCTACTCCTCATTCCTCTATTTCCATTCCCACTGCTATTTACGCTCACCTCACTTCCTACATTCGTCTCCACTACTTTCCCCTCATCACGCCCGCTGCCCTTCTTCAATTTCTCTTAATTGTCTTTCCTCACTTCCCATACTTCCCCTCCATTCCTCTGTTTCCCCTACTCTACATCCCACAGATCCCCTTTCGGAAAAAAGTAGGACGGACGAACGAATTGACAAAAAAATAAGGATCACTGCCTGGAGCTACGAAACCCTAAAAACTAGTCAAAGTAGGCAACAGGCATTTTCAAAAAAGGTTTTCGTAGCCTAATAAGACATAATTTAGGTTTCTTAAATCACCTATCCTAGCCTATCCAATCCGTTCCTATCCTAGCCTATCCAATCCGTTCCTATCAAATATCAACTTATCATGTCCTCACCCCCTGCTATCACTTACCCTTTCCTACTTATCATATCCCCCTTTCAACTTTCGAGTTTCACTTTCCCTTCCCTCGCACTCCTTACTTCCCCACCTGTCAATATCCTACTTCATATCCCCTCCCCTTTACACTGCTTACTTCTCCTCTTCTCTTTCACACACCCTGATTTTTCTTCTCATCCTTTACTTCCCCTACACTCACTTTCCTTCCCTGGAAAAAAGTACGATGGACGGACGCATAGAGGTCCAGAAATGGATTTTCGCAGACAAATTAAGCTGCATGTCATATTTTTCAAGCAATTTTAAAGTTAATTTTTTTTAATACTTCGCATGAAATTTCGCATCGATCGTTTGAGGCCTTTTCGATTTTCGTTATTTGTAAGATATTTTGATGATAAACAATGCAAGAGAAATATGATTTCCCAATGTATTATTTTTTTTCCGTTCGTATAAACAAGCAAAGTACACCAGAAATCAGTAGTTGTCGATGCACAGACACAAATATAATAAAAATAAGTTGTTTAAGCTCACATTTCATTGTCATAAAAATATAATAAAACAAGGATAAAACAAGGATCCATTTTCATGGATTACATTTTTTTTCTTTATAAAAAGTGATTTTCAAATCATTGAGGATGTTATTTGAAACAAAGAAAGTTGCGTCATATATGAATAATTATTGTCTTTATTCAGAAATGATATCAACAATTCCTTATATTTGTATTTCTATGCGAAAAATACCGTTTCTCACCATCTATTACTTCTGATTTTTGGTGTACTTTGCTTCTTTACACACACACAAAAAATAATACATAATGATATCATATTTTTTTGCTTTGTTTATTAACAAAACATTTTACAACAAATCAAAAGGTGGAATCGGCTTCGAGGAATTGATACGGGATATTATGCAGAGTGTTTAGAAAGCGCTAAAAAATGCGACCCAAACTATATAAGGGCTTCTGCCCGGGGCTATAAGACGCTAAAAAGCATCAACAAAACATTTTTATTAGAATATAAGTAGAGGACTGAAAAGAAACAAAATGTAGTTAAGTACATTCATTTCTGATTCCGAATGCCCTGTATGACCAGACTCATTTTAAAAAATATTCCTATTTTATTGATAAATTATTATTCATTAGAGTGGCCCTTGCAAGTATACTGCGAACTATCTGAGCACCATATGAATATAAAATTTAGTCGATCCATTCACATTCACGTACGTATTTTAAAGAAAATAAATTCTTGATCAAAAAAATATTCTAGATTTGGAAAAAATCACATTATAAGAAGGTATATGGAATGAGAAAAATTATGAATTGAACGCTTTATATACGCATGTTAACCCTGCATGCACACTGCAAGCCAAGCACCTTACTTTACATATTTTTATTTTTACTTATTATATAGAGTTGACAAGTGTCTACCTCACTCTAATGTTATTTTTGTTTATATCTATTAAAGCATAGTTTTTGAGTCGATATTAAAAAAAGCAGATTTTGGAAAATCAAGTTTAGAATCCAACCAGGATTCAAAGTAATAAACTAAACAGGAAAGAATTATTTTATTACAAAAAGTTTGAAATTGTTTTCAACAATCAGTTTCATCATTTATGGAATAAAATAATTTTATGAATTTAAAAGTTTGTTGCAGTTTTTGAAGTCAAACTTATTTAAGTGAAATTTAATGAAGGAATATTTGTTCATGACTTTGCACAAGATTTCATATTTTTCACGCACATTTATTTGCAGGAAAAACTAATTTTTTTGTTCTTATTTCTCTGAGCTTTAGCCTTTTAGGAATTTTGTTTTGTTTACTGATATTATTTGCATAGACTTTTGCAGATCCAAAATAAGTAGTTAAGAAGAATTTCATCTGAACAAAGATTCCTGCAACAGACATTTACCGGATGGAGTCCACGTGATTTAATGACGGAAATTTCCATATCGGAATGTCATTTGGCTGTCATATTCAGGATATATGATTTCCTGTAATTTTGGTTGTAATTTATTGTATTTATTTGTAGATTCCTGTGAAAATAGTTTTAGTTTTGTGTACACTTTTTGGTAACAATTTTTCCACCAGGTTACATTGTTAGGTAAGGCGAAAAACTCAAAGTCATTTAATGGTAATATTCATTCGTAGCTTAAGGTTAATTTTCAAAGTCGTTTAAAGGTCAAGACGGATTTTCAAATGACAACCCCTATTTTTGACTGCAGATTTAAAAAGAGAGGAAAATTTCACGTCAAAAATATTCAATATGAAATTTTCTTGTGACCTTAGAAAGGTCAAAATCAAGGTGAAATGTCTAAAACTTGATAAAAAGCCTTTTTTGGAATCATCGTGTTTTTCTGAAAATAGCAAACGTTCAAAACGCTTTTAACACGTCGATGAAATGTAAAAGTGCAGGCCACCTTGACCATCTTGAACTTCAGATAAATTTTCAAGGTCAATTGAAGATCAAGATGATTTTTTTTTAGGAAATCTTTATTTAAAACTGCGGATTTTGAAAGAGAGAAAAATTGTACGTCAAAAAATGTTCCATTGGAAATGTGTTAAAGTGTTTGCCATCTAGACGATCTTGAAAATTTATCGGAAGGTCATGATCGTCAACATGGTACACACTTTCACAATTTTTCCATGAGACATTTTTGACGTGAAATTTTCCGCTTCTTCCAAATACGCAGTTTAAAATAAAGATTTTCGTTAAAAAATCATCTGGATCTTCAAATAACCTTGACAATTAATCTGAAGTTCAAGATGGTCAAGGTGGTTCATACATTTACATTTTATCGACTTGCTTAAAGCATCTTGAACGTTTCCTATTCTCAGAAAACCACGATAATTCCAAAAAAGGGCATCTTATCATTTTTTAGACCATCTTGATTGTTGACCTTTCTAAAGTGAGAAAAGAAAATTTCTCATGGAACATTTTTGACGTGAAACTTTCCTCTCTTTTTAAATTCACAGCCAAAAATAGGGGTTTTTATTTGAAAAAATCGTCTTGACCTTCATATGACCTTGCAAATTGATCTCAAGGTCAAAATAATTACTACCGTTAAATGACCCCCTATGAGCTCTACAATTTTTGTCTGAAAAATTAGTATTTCAACAGATATTTGGATCAAAATTTCCGTGATCAGATGACGTTGACTCCATCAACGGCATCGAGAGATTTTGAGGGTTCGAGTCGGTGCTAAATTAGTTTCGACTTCTTTCTAAAATTTGTGTAATGTCAATTATCATTTCTTATTTATGGTACACCACTGAAAATTCTCGATGTCAGTAAGCATCAGTAACAGGAATCTGCGTCCAAAATATATTAATTGCATGTTTTCGTCCAAGTTATACAACATGTTGCAAATTAGAATATGCACGAAATTATAAAAATTAATTTTATTTTATTTCAAACGTTTCATGTATCCCTTGCAATCCAATTATACTTTATCAATCAAAAGTTCGAAAACATCCATATTTCTGAGTGGTTTTTTTTCTTCTAATTTTGATAAAATAATAGATACGCTTTTTCTAAAATTCGAAAATTCCGCTGCATGTTGTAGTGACAATTTTTTTCTCATATTGTTCAAGTTATTTTTTCGTTTGAATCGAATGGCACTTTTTGTTTTCTCTATCTTGCATTTTTTTAAAAATTATATAAACAATTTTCGAACCAAAAATTCTTGGAGAATCATATATTAGTTTTTACGTTGTTGTCTTTCAAACTATAGAAAAAAACCATTTGTATTTGAGTTTGAGTTTGATTTTGTTGCAAAATGTTTTTAAAAATAATAATTTTTGATAGTATTTGTCTCTCTTGTACTTTTGATCAATAATGTACACATTAGGGTGATCCAAAATAGACCGAAGTTCGAATTTCGTTCGTTATAATGGCTTATTTGGTGAACTTCGCAAGAAAAGTGAATACGAATTTTTTCTCGATCAGACCACGTTTGAAGGTTCGGCTCACCCCCTTAATCTTCCCATTAAAAATACATGGGGAAACTTCGCATTTTTACGAATATGAGACTAAAGGTACCCATTTCAATAAAACGATCGCAAATTACATTCTTTTCTTAAAATTATTTTCCCAAATGTGACGTATGCATTCATTTTTTATTTTAAATCCTCCAACCCCTTCCAGGATGCCCCAAAAACCAACCTCTATAAACGAGAGTCAAGTACTTTGCAGTATATTAGTCGTAAATATTACCTTCGTGTATTTCTTGTCTCCGATCATTTTTAATGGTCAAATTGAAAAGTTTAATGTATTTTTCATTATTTATTAATTTTTTAAACCATTTTTATTTGTTTCAACAATTATTCCTTACATTTTATTGCGAATTATCGGTACTCTCACAGCGAGATAAACTAATTAGGTAATATGAAAAATTAGAAAGGCCAATATAATTTCATGTTAATTGTTGAAAAAAATGTTTATTATTTAAATGTAAGTTTGTCTGGAATATGGTGGAAAAATGTAATTATTTTTTCGAAAATTGTTAACCAATTTCTGGTATGTCTGGTATTTTTATCATTACTCCGTGATTGCTAAAACAATTTCCATTTATTCAAACATTCTTTCTTTAAAAAAATGTAATAAAAAATTTTCTGAGAAACATAAAATTATTGGTTGAGATCAAAGATGAATACGATCGATTCACTTTTGTGTTTTGTTTAAAGAATTTTAATTGCTGAAATGTAACTTTTGACTTGAATAAAGCAGAAAAGTGTCGTCTTTTGCAAAATTTTTAAAAACTTTCATCAGCTCCTATTAGCTTGATACATCTCACAACTAAACTATGGTTGTTTAAAACATTTTTACTTGATAATAGATTTAATGCTTTCACGATGATTCATTATAATAAATTTAAAGGATGTTAACGAAAATGTTCACGAAACGTCGGCAAGATTCATAGTTTTGTACACGATTAAAGCCCAAAAATCCTCCTCTAAATTTATTATAATTTTCACTTGCTTAAACAATTTTTTCGACAAAAAAGACAGAATTCTCACTTTTTCTGGATACCATGAACGAATTAGTTCATCGTTTGTGTTTGTTTTTGATCTGAATTAAATAGTTCATGTTATTTGGAGAAGGTGTGAATTTTTCATATTGTGAAGAAAAAAATGGTTTGAACAAGTGAAAATAATTGTTAAAAATACAGATGATTAATGGAAAGTTTCAACGTGAAAGGATTTAAGTATATTTGTGAAAAAATTGTAGAAAACTGCATCATTCGGCAGCATTTTAGTCAAAGTTACATCTCAATTCGAAAATGTATTTGAACAATTGAATATAAAGTGAATCGACCATGTTGATCTTTGACTTAAATCGATTAATTTGAAAAATTACAGATCAGTGGTGAATATACCAGAAATACCAGAATGCTGTCGAGTTTGTAGACAAATTTTCTTATAACTACATTTCTCAACCTTATTTCAGTCCAAAGTAACATTTGAATTGTGAAAACGTGTTTAAATAATTAAAAACAAATAGAATTGAATGTTCTGATTTTTCATATTGCCTAATTAGTTTATCTCGTAGCGAGGGTACCATAATTTTGCAATAAAATGTGAAAAATAATTGTTTAAAAGAATAAAAATTGTTTTGACAAATAATAACCAATAAAAAAAATTAAACTGTCTAATTAAACTATTAAAAAGTTATGTGTGGGTGAAACCCCTAAAATTTGTCTGATCGAAAAAAAATATGCATTCACTTTTTTCTTGGAATATCAGAAAATGACTCATTATCTCAAACGAAATTCGAACTTTGGTTTTTTGGACCACCCTAGGCTGAACTTATTGTTCAAGTACTCTAATTAACTCAAAAAACGTACTCAATTTCTGAATGCATGCGAGCTATTTGTAAACAAATTTGAAATGACTGAAAATCATGAATGAATTTAGCCTTGCAGACACAAAATGAAATGATGTATCAAAAAAATAGCAATATTATACACAAAACTATATGATACTCACTAAACACAACATGAGAATAAATTTTTATCCAAAAAGTTGTTTAAAATAATATTTTATCCAGTCGAATTCAGAAAAATAAGTCTAAGTCATATGGTGCTAGCCGGCTCTGTGGGCAGGTGAATACATGCAGGGTTATCGTAAGTACTTTTGTTTATCCCCATGGAATCGTTACACAGCTTGATAGATATTACTATGAAAATCAAACCGTATAACTTTGAAATTATTGTTGACGTTAAGATTATGCTGAAAAATAATTTTGTTAAAAAAAATAACATAAAAACCGTCTTCAAAGTGAAGGAACAACTCGATAACTACCTTCAAAGTCGGTCAGTCCATATCGTCGTAATAACACAAAAAAATTGAAAATGTGAAAGATCTTCCCAAAAATGGCAATGAAAATATATTATACGAGGGATGCTACAAATCAAGGAATTCTGGATAGTCACGAAGAGTCGGGAAATTTGAAACTGGTCAGGAAAGTCAGGGAATGTCAGGGAAAACCTGAAAGAGTCAGGGAATTTCCGATAACATTAACTTAAAGTTTATAAAATTCTGTATGAATGTTGTCCAGACTTCACACTCTTTCCACTGTTACACTCTTTTCCTCTTTGTCGAAAATTCAACTACTACGTTGAAGATTAAACTACTTTGTTCAAAATGCATTTTATTAGTTGAAGATTGAACTATTTTCTTAAAAAATCGTCATCCCTTGCAGTAGAAGACTAATCTTTTTTGTTTGGGAATTGAACTATTCAATTTGTAGAAAATGCAATATATTTTGATTTGACATCTTGAACGTTTCATATTAAACTCAATATATTTGTTTCTATACCTAAAAGAACAATTTATAACCATCGAAGAAAAGTCAGAGTATTTGAAATTGGTATTTTGCAGACGAATTCATTGACCGATAATAAAAAACCTTTTGGTGTTCTAGAACGTACGATATGAAAAATCATATTATTGCGAGAAACGCCCATTGAGATTATTCCTCCCAAAAGTCTGATTTCATCGTTGAGTTTCCGGTAAAAATTCAAGGAAATAATTTAAAAAATAAGAAAGGTATGAACCTTAAAAGCTCTTAGTCCGACGAGGGAGTACTAGGTATTGAACCTTCGATTTTCTGAATTTGATGTTGTTGTTATTATTTATGGACCACCCTATAGGGTACTATGTATTATATAATTAAAATATCTTTGTCGAGAGGTTTCATATTTTCATTTATTTTTCGCTGAAAAAGACAATTTTATGCTTGGGTAAGCGCAATATACATAATTAGAAGCGTGCAGAGTAGTATATGATTTTCATATAAGTTACAAAAACTTTCAAATGTGGAAAGCTGATACCTACATCTGTCTATGTGAATTCCATGGGGAGAGGCTTCGTTCGACCATTATATAATTCGTCCGTAATATGCCTGTGAAAAGTTCCACATTTAGCTAAATAATGGCCTGCAAGATAATGTAATAAAAAAATTAAATACTTTTTTCCACCGTTCGGTCGTACTGTGGAATTTCTGGTATCCAGTTTCCAGACCAGAACGTTAAGAAGAATTACCATGTTCAATAAAGTAGCACGACTCTGAAAAAGGAAATACGTGAGCTTGAGAATCACGTTAATGCGTGGGAATGGATATGACACTGCATTAATTATTTATGAATTTCAATTTTTAATTTACATCTGTTAATACCATCCTTTAGGTAAAACCGATTACAGTTCATACCCTGAAATAAATTTCGAATTATTCTGAACTTTTTGAGAAATCAAATAAGTCAAATGCTTAGGCTGAAAAAATTATTTTTCTTCTATTGCGATGCAATTGCTCATGCCATAGAGTAAATTTACCAAATTGAGAAAGACCCAGTTTATTTTGACAAAAGGAGACTTTCTATTGAAAATTGGAAAGCAGAGCTTTTTCATAAGAAATTCAAATATAAGGAATATAAGAACTGTATCCGGTCTTCCCTATTATATATATATATATAATTCATTTCCTCAATATATATGTAAAAAATCTGATTATATGCGAAATATTTTTATGTAAAAACATGCAGCCCCAATCTCTTTTATTCTCGTTCCTCTTATCATTCTACCTCTAATACCTTTCGTCTTATATCAAGTAACTGAATTCACAAAGTAAACGTATCATATTCTGTTATCCCCCCAACTAAAAAATAATGAGAATAATAAATTAGAGACAAGAAATATAAGAAATACAGGAGAAAGTCATAAGTAATTTTAATGATGCTATAAAATCCTTACAAGGGATATAATTGTGCAAAAGATGTCCTAGGCAAAACATTATCATTACTCAGTTTCGACCTTTAACCTTGGACCTCTCACCATTGACTTAAACATTTGACCTTTATGCTTAAACTTTTAAAATTTTATTTTCCACTTTTGGCCGCGATAAAGGTTGGAAAGGGCAAAGAAAAATGGAAAGGGGAGAGAGCAGGGAGTCAAAACCGAAAAAGTTGGGATAATTCGATTTTGAATTTAATAGAAAAAATGTATTTGAGATCGATATGAAACATCTTTTTCCTGATCATATCAATTATAATAAGTTCAAAAATGATTGTTTGTGATAATAAAAAGTACGCTCTAATTTTATAATTATAATTATAATTATTTTTATTTATTGAAAATCTATTCTTGTAAACCATTTACGTCATCTTGAAGAAAAAACAACATATAGATATGTTTCTCGAGACTAATATTACTTCAGGGATATGAGGGGATTTTTGATTTTTTTTATAATTTCAATGGCATTTAACAGACTTTTCCAAATTTTATCAGGATTTTAAAAGATTTATAAGAAGCACTGGTATTTTGAATGATTTTCAGGATTTTTATGAGATTTCCATAGATTTCCATCGGCTAATATTTCTATCTCTTTCAAAGTATTTCGCAAGAATCAAAGGGTTTTGAAGTATTTCGAAAATTAAAGATTTTCAAATATTTTAGAGATATCACGAGGATTTGAAAAATTCCATGCAGTTTCAAAGAATTTCCTTCAATTTTGAAACGATTTCACCTAGGATTCATAATCTTTTATGATATTTTGAAAGATATAAGAGAATTTAAGGGAATTGCTAACATTTATAAATACTTCCATACATTTTGAATGAATTTCAGGAAAATTCACAAGATTTCCTAGGGTCTCAAGAATTTGAAGGTATTTGAAAGGCTTTTAATTATGTATTTGAAAGAATTTCCGAGGATCTTAAAACATTTCATGGGACTTTAAATATCTCAGAGGATTTGAAGGAATATAATCAGATTCTATGTAATTTCACGGGATTGTAAAAAATTTTACTGAATTTCAGAGAATTTATTCACAATAATTAAGGAATTTCGTATAGGGTTTTGAAGATTCTCAAATATTTCAGGGTATTTCTAAAAATTTATATAATTTTTTTGAGATTTCAGGAATTTGAAATTTTGAAGGAATTTCAAATTATTTTAAAGATTTTAAGGTATTTTAAAGAATTGTAAGGAATTTCCAAGAGTCTTGGAGCCTTTCAAGGCAGATTTCAAGGAGTATCATCAGATTCCATGTAATTTCACGAAATTTGAGAATATTTTGATAGATTTCAAAGAATCTATTCACAAGAATTATGATATTCCATAGAATTTAGAAGATTTGAAGGTATTTGAAAATAATTTGGAGGATTTCACAAGATTTCAATAATTCTATGCGGTCTTAGAGATTTGTCACGAACTTCGGAAGATTTAGAAGAATTTTATATAGGACTTATAACACTGTGTGATATTAATCAGGCACTTTTACCAAGACATAGCGTACGTTGTAGGCATTGAAAAATGAATGAAAATGGTATCATTTAAATTTCCCATACACCTCAACAATCTCGTTTTTTAACCAAAAAAAAACGTTTTTCCACAGTGACCGTATATAATAATTCGTAACTCCGTCATTTTTTAATCGATTTTTTTTTTATCAAAGGAAAAAACAGAGCTTTTCAATCTTGATTTCCATATTTTGTCCAAATACAAAATTACGAAGTTACATTCGTAAAGATTCTGTGGTTTTCCATTTTTTGGAAGCTTCTTCAACTTTGACAACAATTTAATTATATTATTTGATTTTCAAGATCTTTTTCTCTTAGTAATTAAGAATTTGTTCAATTCTGCATCCAACGAGCCATTTTAAATCAAAATCGGTTGAAATTTCAGTGACCTCGATAAATTTGAAATAAGTTTATATAAAATTCAGAATTCTTTGGCAAACCAGGACCTCAAATCCGTTTTGTGGAATTTTCATGGACGTTTTGATAGGTCAGAAGTACATTGAAGGATTGAAACTGAACTGAGATAGTTCTTACTTTGAATAGAGATTCTTACCTTCAAAAGAGATAGAAGAAACATACGAAACATTAAAGAAAATTCTTTGTCTTATCAATTATGCTACACATAAATGGCAAATATAGTCAGCGATTCAAATTACCTTACAATTCTGACTGGAACGCATGTGCAAGAAGTGAGTGTCTACCGCGTGGAAAGTAGACGGTGAAGCATTTTGTTATCTCAAAGAAATACCTTTTTCAAAACTGAGTGACGCTAAGCTCAAAGCAGGTACCCTGCATTCTCAATATTTGACAGTTACCAGCTTATTTCCTTAATTCATCTCCATCAAGAAGCTGTTTTGGTTAATTTCGGGGATCGTAGTTGGGCCGCAAATTTGAATACTTATACAGGACAATGAATTCGAAAGCAAATTTGATGCTGTGGAAAAACGTGCCTGGAAATATTCCACTTCTTTATGCGAGAATTTTCTTGGCAAGTGCGGTGAAATGAAGTGCAATATGTCTATCAAAATCCACTTTTTGCACTCACATTTGGATTTCTTTCTGGACAATCTTGGCCAACTCAGTGCTGTGCAGGGTGAACGATTCCATCAAGAAATGGAAACTATTGAAAAACGATTCCAAGGAAAAAGCTCCATCAACATGCTTCCTGCCTACTGCTGGTCACTTGAATGCGAAACAGACGATAAATTGTACAAAAGAACAAGATCGAGTGAAGATTTTTGCGTTTTGAAATTTTTCCCATTTCTGACGTGATTGTTATTCCACTCATGCATCATGAATCTTGAATCAAATTGGTGATGTGGTGAAACACTTTTGGAATATTTATTCTTCTACTTCTTATTCCTGCGTCTTTTCACGATTATACCTTGTCATAATTAGAATTACATACTTCTGCAACGAGCGAGTAAAATTTCACTTCACTTGTGAATAATGCAAAAATACAGAATCTTTTCGACTGTAACTTCATAATTTTTTATTTTGACAAAATATACAATAAATGGTTGAAGAGATCTGTTTTGCCACTTTCGAATGAAATAAATCAAAATCGATTAAATAATTGAGCAGTTACGAATTACTATATACAAATGTCATCTAAAAAATAATATATAATATATAACAGAACCATTCATTAATTTCGCGTTATACGAGATTACCAACCACAGCCAATAAGATAACTACCACGTCAGTCGTATCTTTTTACGACCAATGATATTAAAAATATTACGAATCAAATTTCAGATGCCCCTACAGTCTCATAAGACACTGATTTCGAATAGAATATCATACATCACTCGGAGGGTTGAACAAGCTCTCGTGTGAAGCTCAATGTTCGCAAGGACATCTTCAAAAAAACTATGGTGATGTAATGTGCCACAAAATATGTTGAAAATTTATCAGAACCACGAAAATTCTCTAAAAACTTTTAAATATTCTGAATTTTTACGCAATCATTGAAAATTCTATAATTGTACGAAATTCTTTTAAATCTTGGGAAATTCCTCGGAATCTTCAAGTGCTTCAAGTTCTTTAAAATCATTTGAAATGCTACAAATCCTTGAATTATTGCGAAATCTTCAGAGATAGTTTGAAATCCTGTACAGAATTTCAAAACCACTAATATCTTTTGAATTCAAACACATTTTTATCCTTGAAATATTCTGAGCACCATAAAATCCCATGAGATCGGTAGAAGCCCCTACAAATTTCATTTAGTTGCATTTACTCCCTAAATTTTGTAAAATTCTTGGAATCTTGTGAAATATGCTCATATCTTGCGAATTCCTTGAAATCCATAAAAATTTTAAGTTTTCGTCGTACGTTTTTCCAAGAAGGGGAAGTGAGGGTAAATGAATATAAATGAAGGGGAAATAGTGGAAGTTAGGGAAAATGAGTGGTGGGGGAGTATGGCCAGTGAGGTGAAATTATGGGAAGGGAAGTAGGGTAAGTAAGGGGAAATCAGGGAAAGGTAAAGTAGGGGATGTGAGGAAAAATTAGGAGAAATTAGGGAAAGAAAAATAGGGGAAATGAGAATAAATAAGTGGAGGGTATGTAGTGGAAGTTAGGGGAAATAAGGCGAAGGCAAATGTGGGAAGTGGGGGAAATGAGTGAAGGGAAAGTAGAAGAAGAAAAGGAAAATGAGGGGAGAGGAGTAGTGTACGTATGGGAAATGAGGGTAGAGTAGATGAAATGTGGAAAAGGAAATCAGGGTAAATAGGCAGATGGGACTTAGAGAAAATGAGGGGTGGGGAAGAACAGGAAATGAGATGGAGTAAGGGAAGCGTGAGGAAATAAGGGGAAGGGAAGTAAGGGAAGTACGGGAAGTGATGGGTGAAGAGCGGAGGGGAAGTAGGAGAAGTGATAATAAGTGAGGGGAAGTAGGGAAATTATTATAAATGAGGATGAGTAGGGAGCGGTAAGTGAGAGCTGTAGAAGGGAAGTAGGAGAAGGGTAGTATTATCTGGAGGAGCGAGGATAGGAGAAGTAGAGGAAGAATAAGTAGAGCAGGAATAAGTAGAGTAGGTCTGGCAAACTGCCTTCAAATTCCTTAAAATACATTGCAATCCTGCAAAAAAACTGGGATATTTGAAATCCTGTGAAATCAGCTGAACTTTCTTGAAATTTTTTAAAATTCTCTGAAATTCCATGGAATCTTTTAGAATACACTAAAAGCTTTGAAACCATATACAATACTTGGAAATCGGATGAAACTTCTTGAAATCTTTGGAATAATCTAAAATCCCTTGGAATCTTTGTTAACACACTTGAAACTTCGATCCCCTATAAAATGTTTTCAAATCTTTTGAAATCCCTCAAAACATTTTGAAATCTATAAAATATTGAAATTTGTTAAATTTCGATTTTCGAAATGATGGATGTGTTATTCTGGGAAGTCTAGCGAAGAAGTTCAAAAATACGTTTAAAAGAAAAGTGAAAAGTTGGGTTCGTGAGCAATTCAAAAAAATAGTGGCAATAATATCATTTTTTCGAAATGGTAGCAAAAGATTTACTTCTTCGAAAGAAAAAGTGTCAAATGTGTCAATAATAGTGTGCGTCCGAGGCCTGATCGTTTTGAAAACAATGTCTTGCATAGCCTTTTATCTAAGACAACTCAGTGTACTCCTTCCTTTCATCCCTCTTCTATAAATCAAAGAAAAGTGACTCCTTCTGCTTTAAGAACTAATTCATTTTTATGAACACATAATATGCCTAATTCTATAAAAATGTATTCATTCTTAGGCAACAAGTACCAGAATAGTTGGAGGAATCTGGTGGTTCTTCACATTAATAATTATCTCATCATACACAGCGAATCTCGCTGCATTTCTCACAGTGGAGAGAATGATAACTCCAATTGAAAATGCAGCTGATCTAGCCGAACAAACTGAAATAAATTATGGTACTCTCGAGGGAGGTAGTACCATGACATTTTTTAGAGTAAGTCACTCTGTTTTATATAGACCATGTTTCCATTCTGTCGTTATTTTCTGTGTTTTACGGTCGTAATAGAATTTCGGCTTACAGGATTCTAAAATTGGCATTTACCAGAAAATGTGGAGGTTTATGGAGTCCAAAAATCCATCAGTTTTCGTTTCGTCGTATGAAGAAGGAGTAAAAAGGGTTCTGGAAGGCGATTACGCTTTTTTAATGGAATCGACAATGTTGGATTACGCGGTTCAAAGAGACTGCAATCTCACACAAATAGGAGGATTGTTAGATAGCAAGGGTTATGGAATTGCAACTCCTAAAGGTAACTAATTTTAAAAAATATATTTTTTTCAAAGTCTTATTAGAAAGGGTCAAAGCGACCAATTTAGCGTTATAAGTGGCTCAGATATAACTTCATTTGAAGTTAAAACCTACAATTATTTCAGAAAGCAGAAAAAACTTTTCAATCTTTTTCAAAAGTGGAAAATACCACGCAGATGAAATACCGCCGCGAAATACTATGGGTGTATTGATTTATTCTCTATAGATTTATGTATTTGTGCTCACTTTATGAGCACTTAGCTTCCTTATAGTTATCAACTAAAATTTCTTTCTCATAGAGGGAGGTTTATTTTTACGAAAAAAACACCACAATTTATTTCATCAAGTTTATATTATTTTCTATCTTATATCGAAAATCTTATTTCCTGATAATCGGAGAGACCATCAAAAGGTTATTCAATGTGTCGTGTTGCAACAAAATTCTTTTTCAATTAACAATTGTGATATATTTCTTGTTTCATTATGTTTCCCTTATAAAAAAAGAGTAGAAATTTTTTTCAATTTTAGAAATCGCTATTGATTTTGAACCACGTATCTCCCTTTTTGTGGATTCTTAAATTTTGACCCCTACTGTCCCTATCTCACGTTATTCAAAAACACTAGTTGAAAGTAGTCCAACTTTCGACCAAGTTGTTGCCTTTTCAACCAAAAAAGATTACTTTAAAAAAAATGTGCAAGTCGATATTTAAACAAAACAGTTGAAACGTCAACCAAAATAAATTCAATTTCAACCAAGCAGTTGCATTTTTACCACAAAAGATGCCACGATAGGAGATGAATTGCCAAATTAAAAATAAGAACCAGCACCCAGAATTGAATTGTCAATTAATTGAGATTTTTCAGTAAGTACTGAAAACGATTTCGTTCAAAAATTCAAATTTTCAAGCCAAAAAGCAAATTTTTCACAAAAAATCTAATGTTTAACCAAACGGTTGCATTCTCAAATTAATAGTTGAATTTTCAGATAAAAAATTAATTTCGAACCAAAAAACGAATGGTCGAAAACGGAATTCAATTTTCATCCGAAGAGATGAATTCCTAATCAGAATTTTGAAGAAAAAAAAACATTTTAACAATAAGAAAATTTTCATTTTAAATAGAGAAAGATGAAGTTTCTCCCAAAAGAGATGAATTGCCAAATCAAAAAGAAGAATCCTTAACAAAAGTGGAATTTTCAATTAAGAGAGATCTTTAGTCAATAAAGAAAAATTGTTATAAAAAAGGTCAAATTTTCGAGCCATAAAAAGGATCTTTCTACAAAACAGTTGCATTTTCAACCAATGAATTGAATTTTCAATATACAAAGATGAATTTTCAACAAAAAATGTAATATTTGATACTCCAACCGAAAATGATTTAAATTTCAAATCAGAAACAGTTGCATTATTAATAAAAAAATTAATATTCTGCCAAAAAGAACAAATTTCAACTAAATACATTAATTTTAACCAAATAGTTCAATTTTCCACCAAAAGGATTAATTTTCTACTGAATAGTTGAATGTTGAATTCAGTAAGGCGTACAAAAAATTTTAAGTTTCTACAAAAATTTTAATTTTCAACGAAACAGTTGCATTTTGAATCAAATATTTAAATTTCCAGTTGGAAGAATTGATCTTAAACCAAAAAAACAAATTTTCAACAAATGAGTTCAATTTTCAACCTACTAGAACCAAAAAAAAATTAATTTCTAAAACAGAAGCTCAACTTTTAACCAGTGAATTGGATTTTCAACCTGAAAAATGAACTCTCCACAAAAAATGTAACAGTTGATATTTTAAAAATGAGAAGATTTTCAATTTGAATGGAAAAAGATGAAATCTCTACCCAAAGATATTAATTTCCAAATGAAAAAAAAAGAATTTAAAAAAAAAGGTGGAATTTTTAATCAAGAAAGATTTTTTAGTCAATACATAAGATACATTTTCAACAGAAAATGTAGTAGTTGATGTATGTAATATGAAACATAATAATATGAAATAGAAAAAAGGAAATATGTAATATGAAATGTAATATAAGTTTTTAACAAATACTTTAATCCTCAACTGAAACAGATTAACTTTTAACCAAACGTTTTTGAACGAAATATGTACATGAATTTTGAACCAAATAGTTAAATTTTCAACCAAGAGGAAAATAAAATAATTAAATTTTTAGCAGAAAAAATTAATTTTTGACCAAGAGGAGAAAAGATCATCAACGAAATAGTGAAATTTTAAATTTATTTGAAATGATGAATCTTCAAATAAAAAAAAAAATGTTCAACAAAGTAGTTAAGCTTTAGACGAAATAGTTGTGTTTCTACTAAATTGTTGAATATTTCAGCGGAAAATACGAATTTCCTACAAAACAGTTAGATTTTAAAACCTTAAATATGAATCTTCTATAAAAAAGGATCAATTTCCTAAACCTAAAAACAAATTCAATCAAATTTCATGCAACAATTTTTTTAAGTTGTATTTTTTGATTGCAAAATGATAGTCTAATAATTAAAAAAAAAGTATTTCAGATAATATGATGCCGAAGCCAAATTTCAAACATTTAGAAATATGGATTCTCCACCACTAATGAATTTACTAATTAGTAATTAAGTAGCGGGTAGTAAGTAGATTAAAACTGATTAAACTCAGAGTATGTTGCTTTCGTAAATAAGTTTGGCTTCTGTTAAAATTATATTGTACGTAAAAATAATGTGTACACCTGAATTAAATTATACATTTTGGAAGCATCAAGCATTAAAAATTAAACATCAAATTTAGCAGCTAAAATAATCATTGTATTCAACTTTAAACATTAACGAAACATTATTTGGAATTAAACATTAAATACGATATATGTACATACTATTACGGTAATTAAATTTGTTACGCCAATATATAAATATTAAGTGTCTTATACATTCATTTGTGAGATAAATAAATTTCTTTTAATTTCAGTAAGTATGCAAACGAATCATTGCTTATGTAGATTCATGATATTTTTATTATATTCAAGAAACGGCTAGCCTTAGTGGTTTTATGTTGAACGTTTCACTAATAATTTTTGCATTTATCGGTTAGACATGGTTAATATTTTTTTTTTCAAAAATGTAGATTTATATCGATTTGAAATTTTGGAAATAAAGTCATACAACATTTTTCTATTTTTACCCTATGCCAGTTTAGAAACATTCGTGATTTTTATTACTGTTTCACGGTTAAATATAAACTTTCAAATTATCTAGTAAATTATTAAAGATATTATACATTTTTTATTTCAATGCTTTTCACTAGAAATAAGTATTATTCAAGGATAATTTCAGCCGAAAAAACGATATTCTAATTTTAATAATTTCCCACTAAGTTTAAGAATATTTACAACTTAAATAGGCGCCAAGAATATATTCTTAATGTACGATGAAGGCCCTCTTCCCTTAAGAATATTTATTCTTGTCTAATTGTGAGAATTTCCCACTAAGTTTAAGAATATTTGCAACTTAAATAGGCGTCAATATATTCTTAATGTACAATAGAGGCCCTCTCACATTAAGAATATATATTCTTATCTATAAGATAATGAGGTACAGTTAATCTCAGACTATAGTAAGATTTGAATACTTTTTATTTCAACAATATTTTTGTGGTAAATAATACAATATAAATTATTATTGAAATTATTACATTGCAATTTTACGTTATACACAACACACAAATGAAAATATATAATGTATATATAGTTATAGATCTATATATATTGTAGCAGTCTTATTCAATTTTATTTTATTTCACTGTAAATAACAGAAAGTTTTAGTTAATTTTTAACTGTAGGTACTGTACAACTTATACGTGACAATTACAAGAAAAGCTTCGAGAACTTGATGTAAAAAATAGCAAAGAAAACTGATATCTTTACAGCCAATGCTTGAAAGTAATATAGGTATTGCCATCAGCTCCTGTACAAGGAAAACATGGATAGAATGACATTAAACTATACGACACTAAACGAACACTTCAAATTCGTCTAATTTCAAACTGAAATATATATTGCATTTTAAAAAAAATGGTTGAATTTTCAACGAGAAAAGATTTTCTATCCAAAGAGATGAATTTCGAACACAAAAAGACGTATTTTCGAAAAAAATATAATAATAATTTTTAACCGAACGATTTCATTAACAATAAAATAGATGAACTTTCCAGTAAAACAGACGAGTATTCTCAAAAATAGAAAAAGATTCAACCAAATAGTAAAATTTTCAAGCCAAAAAGACGAATTATTTCAAAAACAGTTGAATTTTCAAAAAAAAGTTACTTTTCAATCAATAAAGATGAATTTTCAACCAAGAAGGATGACTTTTCTACCATAAAAGATGAATTTTTGAACGAAAATGATGAATTCAACGAAATAGTTGAATGTTTTAAAAATAATTCGATTTTTTACAAAATAGTTCAATTTCTTAAAAAATAGTTGAATTTTCAGCAAACAAAGATTTAGTAAACAGTGGACTTGAAATCGGAAAAAATGAATTTTTAACAAAAAAGATAATTTTCAATCAAGAAAGATGAATTTTCAAGAATATAGTAGAATTCTCAACGAAAAAGTTGAGCTTTCAACACACATGAATAATTTTGTACCCAAAAAGATGACTTTTCAACAAAATATATACATTTTCTACCAAATCGTTGAATTTTTAACCAAAAGCTTGTATCTTGAACAAATAAGATTAATTTTGTAACAAAAAACACGACTTTCCAACAAAATACATGAATTTCCACAATTTTTTTTTTCAATTTGAACGTCAAAAAGACGAATTATCTACAAAAATTTACACTTTCAACCCAAAAATATGATTTTTCAACCAAAAAGTTTAATTTTCAACCAAATAGCTCAACTGTCTACCAAACTGTTGAATTTTTAAGCTAAAAAGATGAATTTTCTACAAAACAGTAGAATTTTGAACATAAAAGTTAATTTAAAAGCAAATAGTTGACTTTTCGAATATAAAACATTATTTTTTTGTCAAAACAGTTCATGTTTAAGTACAATAATGGACTTTTCAACCAAAAGAGATGAATTCTCAACGAAGCATGTAGCAGTTAATATTTCAACTAAACAATTGCTTTTTTCAACCAAAAAGGATACATTTTCCACCAAGAAGATTAAAATTCCAACAAGAAAGACGAATTTCGAACAAAATACATTAATTTTGAACAAAATACATGAATTTTCAACCAAAAATTTGAACTCTGAACTAAAAAAGATAAAATTTTAACCAAATAGTTAAATTTTTAACTGAAAAAGATAAATTTTCGCCAAAAATGGAATAGTTTTACTATCAGTTGAGAACAGTTTATTTTCGACCAAACATCAAACGAATTTCCATGAATATAGTTAACTTTTCAACCAAAGAGATGAACAATGCAGTTGCGTTTTCAACAAAATAATTACATTTTCCCAAGTAATAGAATTTTTAAACAAACAAACTGAATTCTGAAATAAAAACATAAAATAATGGCCACTTTTTCTTTTAGGACTACACCACTGGAAAAGAGATTAAACACACAAAAACAAAGAAAAAAATAACTTTAAAAGAAGTCAATCCACAAAATAACTTGTAAAAAAATCATTCTTAATACTTATATTCAAATAAGTGGACAAGCTCGCCAAGTTGGTGGTCTTCTAGCCACGTTTTCACTTCTTCCATTTTTCATCTGAAATCTGTCGCAGTAATTGGATAATAAGTGACGAGCTCGAAGAAATGCATCCAATTCTGAGGATAAATCGCATGTGTACATCTCTAACTCTATCTCTATCTCTTCGCAGAGAACGTTAATGTGAGAAAAGTTTGATGTCACATGTCAACAAATAAATAATGTAGAGAGGTTATGTCTCGGTGTGGTACGCCGGTATTCAACCTCAATGTGTAGGGTGACCATCCGTCCGGATTTCCCCGGACATGTCCTCATTTTAGGGCTTGTGTGAGTTGTCCTACCGGATTTTTTACTTTGTCCGGGTTTTGTCCGGATTTATTAAATTATAAATTTTTATTTTTTAATCATCATTTGGATCTTTTTCTTGTACAAAATTTTAACATTTAATGCCATCTAACGATCGACATATAGTACTAGACAGCTAGCTACGGCCGTCAGAAGTGGAATAGGGAACAGAAAGAGAGGGAAAATCGAGAAAGTTGACCTGTCTTTTTCTAAGGATGATGTTTGGTTCCACTCATCTTCCATCTGCTTTCATAGAAAAGGATCAATCCACCAATCGCCATCCTTAGCAAAGGACAGGTGAACTTTCTCGATTTCCCCTCTCTTTCTATTCCTTGTTGCACTTCCGATGGCCGTAGCTAGCGATCTAGTACTATATGTCGATGTAGTGAACTAATGTTTGTATTATGACAGCTTACAGCTAATAGGTAACAGGCTTGAACCGGCGACTCGACCGGCACGCGAAATGTCGGTGTCTCTGTAATGAAAATAAATTTTTCTATGATAAAAATTTGTTTTAAACAATTTAGAAAAACTTTAAAAGAAAATAATTGGATAATAACATTATGTTCATCTAACTTTGCAGATTAAATTGTTTTTTCTTTTATATAGTTTATCAAAATTATTGATAGGTTAAGTGTGATTCAGAGGCGGCTGATCCCTAGGGGGTATATGGGGCAATGCCCTCCTGAGAAATCGACCAGGGAGGGGCAAAGTATTGATGTTGACCCCTCTGAAATCGAATGATTAAAGGCGCTTTCACACATTGCAGATCAGCAATTTGCATGCAGAAAGTCCACAAGAATAAAATAGATGGAGAACAGCCTGTCTCTTTCACTCATGTGAACTTTCTGCATGCAATCTGCTGATCTGCGATCGTGTGAAGGCGCCCTACATTTATCGGATCGTTTGAATTTTTTTTAATCTGCCTGAAATCTTTGTTAAATAATTGAAGAAGTTGTGAAATCTTTTTAATCAATCCGAAATCTTTGCGAAATATTTAAAATCTTTGAGATCTTTGGGAAATCATTGTAATCTTGCTGAAATATTTGGAAATATTTGAAATATTTGTGAAATTTTCAAAAGCTTTGGGAAATCATTCAAATCTTTGTGCAATCTTTGAAATCTATCTAAAATCTTTGCAAAAACTTTTAAATCTTAATGAAATCTTTGGAAAATCATTGAAATATTTGTAGAATCTTTGGAAATCTTTGCGGAATATTTGATATATTTTTGAAATATTTCATGATATTTGTGAAATTATTAAAATCTTTGTGCACTCTTTGAAATCTATCTAAAATTTTTGTGAAATAATTGAAATCTTTTAAATCGATCCGAAATCTTTGCGAAATATATGAGAAATCTTTGAAATCTCTAGGAAATCATTGAAGTCTTTGTGAAATCTTTTAAATCTATCCAAAATCTTTAAAATCTGTATGAAATCTTTGGTAAATCATCGAAATCTTTGTGCAATCTTTGATATCCATTTGAAATCTTTGTGAAATAATTGAAATCTTTGGGAAATCATTAAAATCTTTGTAAAATGTTTCTGAAATCTTTGGAAACCTTTGCAAAATATTTAAAATATTTTTGAAATATCTGATAATATTTGTGAAATTATTGAAATCTTTGTCAACTCTCTGGGAAATCATTGGAATCTTTATGTCCTCTTTGAAATCTATTTGAAATTTCTGTGAAATAATTGAAATCTTTTAAATATGTCCAAAATCTTTGCGAAATATTTGTGAGACTTTCCAAATCTATGGAAAATCATTGAAATCTTTGTGCACTCTTGGAAATCTATCAGAAATCTTTGCGAAATATTCGATAATATTTGTGAAATTACTGAAATCAAATCTTTGGGAAATCACTGAAGTATTTGTAAAATCTATTCAATCTATCCGAAATCTTTGCGAAATATTTGTGAAATATTTGAAATCTCTGGGAACTCATTCAAATCTTTTTGAAATCTATGGAAATCTTTGCGAAATATTTTTAATACTTTTGAAATATTTAGTAATTTTTGAGAAATTTGTGCAATCTTTGAAAAATCATTGAAGTCTTAATGAAATCTTATAAGTCTATCCGAAAGCTGTGCTAAATATTTGAAGTCTTTGTGAAATCTTTGGGAAATTATTGAAATCTTTTAAATCCATTGGAAATCTTTGCGAAACCTTCAAAATTTTTGCGAAATCTTTTGGAAATTATTAAAATCTTTGTGGAATCTTTGAAATCTACCTGAAATTTGTACGAAATTTTGGAAATCTTTGCGAAATATTTGAAATATATTTTTAAAATATTTGCTAATATTTGTGTAATCTTTGGAGAATCATTGAAATCTTCGTGAAATCTTTGGCAATATGAATTTTATACCTGTATTTATTATTATTTGTTATTTATTATTCATTGTTATTTACTATTTCAAACTTTTCTGTCCTACTTTGTCCTCTTTTTTAAATAAAGTTTTGTCCTACTTTGTCCTCATTTTTCAAAGCTTTTTGTCCTACTTTTCGAAAATCAATTATGGTCACCCTATCAATGTGACATCAGACATTTTGCACTTTAACATTTTCTATAAAGAGAAGGAGATGGATGTGCACACGCGATACACCCTTACAATTTGTTGCGTTCCTTCACGCTTGTTAATAATTACGAATGCGAAAAACTGACCGCACAAAACTGATACGCACAAAACATTGAAAAAACTGATTGAACAGAGCAAGGCGCACTATCCTTTGCGCGTTTCTTCTTTCCCCACTCATATTCTCATTTTAAGAATATTTTTTCCCTTTGGCTAGAAGATATTCTTGAAGTAAGGATTTCGCTTACTTCATTAAGAATATTACTAAGAATATGCCTGTAAGAATATGACAATCTTAATATTAGAATATCGTTTTTTCGGTGAGTGTAAAATCATAAAGTTTTAAAGAAGACTCACAATTTCCAAAAATAGTAGGCTGTATTAGCGTTTTTCACCCAGAATTGGATTTTTTAAACAAAAACCATCAACAACGTTCCATATTTTCAACAATTCTAGGTATTTTAAATAAAATTATTCGATTTCAAAGAATATTTCACTTGAAATTGGTATTTTCAAATAAAATTCATTAGATTTTATCGCAACGATTTTTATTTATAACAACAACATTTGAAAGCTTAAACAATTTCGAATTTCAATTTTGATTCGCAATTTTTTGAAAATTTCAGTTTAAATTTTGTTTTCACATTGAAATGTTGTATTTTCAAACCAAAAATATAATTTGTGCAAGATATAAATTTTTTTATCAATTTTGGATTATGTTAGTATTTCTTGTTGGAAATTTCTCTTTCAGAAAAAAGCTCTATTCGTAGTTTTTATCGAAAATTGGTATTTTCAATAAAAAATCATGAAGTTTAGAAAAATATTCACTACATTTATACGATAATGTGTTATCTTAGCGATCTTTGCCGGAAATCGTTTATTTTAAACAAAATGGTGAGGATTGAAGAATAGAATTTACAATTTTGAATAGTTTCAATTTGAATTTACGGTATCCATTTCTATCAATTATGAAAAATACTGCATTTGCTCTTATTTTCTACTATTTCATATTAGATACTATAAGACACAATAATGTCTTGTTAACATTATTTCTATATTTTAATTCAGACAGTACCTGCAACAAAAAAACAATAAGTAGTAAATAATCAATAACGAAATTGTTTTTTTTTTCAGTAAAATGTTGAATATTAAAAAACCTTTTTGTTACATTTTCGAAAGTTTCAAATTAATTAATTAAATTTAGCTAAGAACAACTGGAACAGAAACGCTGAACTTATTATTGCTGCCACTTTGCAACATTGTTTATGAAAAGTAAAATGTTGAAACATGTTAAAAAATGGTATCATGATCTCAACTTTCATGCTTCGATAAAGTGCCCATGCTTTTTTCCAACTGAAAATTCTGTTTTTATTCTGCTATTCTATTCCTTCCGTTTATACGATTGCAGTAAAGATGAACTTCCAATAGCATTATGCAACTTTTTATGTAAAGGTTCGCCCTGGAGGGATAAAATATCCTTGGCCATCCTAGAACTTCAAGAGAAGGGTGTGATACAGATCCTTTACGACAAGTGGTGGAAAAATACAGGGGATGTATGCAATAGAGACGAGAAGAACAAAGACAGCAAAGCAAATGCCTTGGGCGTCGAAAATATTGGTAAGTATTGGAAAAATTATTATTTGAATTATTTTCTTCTTATTTTTCATGGTAATTTTGATTTGTGGAATATATTCCTTAAGTAAAGCATTGGATGAAATATCCTTCAGACAGAATAAAATGGTTGAGTAAACCGACAGGGAAGGAGAAATGACTCCTGATAGGTTTTTGTGATACAAGTGCGCAAAATAAGCGATTACCGAAGAGTGTGAAACTTGCAGCATGAGCCGGAGACTCGAAGCACAAGTCGGAGACGAATGCGAAGAGCTGAAGGCGAACAATGAAATCATACGAGTAGCAATCGTCTATGCGATTGTTACTTATCTCTAAGAAGCGCATCGAAGTGCGCATACGCCATTATTATCCCCGCACAGTATGTTGGATTGAAGAACTTTGTACATCATTTAGAGGCATTGAAGTCCTTACTTTCGATGTGAGTGTCGCAAAAAAGCTTTTTGTTTACGCAAAAAGGTTTACTGTATCAGGACCAAATCCGACACAAATTCAAAATTTTCATATTTATTTATCTGTGTTTAACAAATAGATGACTTTCCTATCAGGAAAGATCACTTTTGAACCAAATACTTAAACTTTTAACAAACTACTTGAATTTCCAAAAAAATAATTGAGTTTGCAACCTGAAAAGATGAATTCTCAATAAGAAGTGTCATAATTGACATTTCAACCAAAAACTGACATTTTATCCATAAAATTGAATTTCTAAACAAAGAAATGATTTTTTCACAGATAAAGATTTTTCAACAAAAAAGATTTAAAGCTTCATTAAAAAAAAAAATTTAACAAATTAGTTCAACTTTTACCAAACAAAATAGTTGATTCTTCAAGCAAATAAGATTAATTTCCAACCAAACAGTTGCATTTTTATCCATGAAAGATGAAATTCCTCCTAAAAGATGAATTTTTATTACAAGAAGGAAAATAAAGAAAAATAGTTGAATTACTGTCCAAAAACAATTTTAGTTGACTTTTCAACACCAAAATACGAATTTTGAACAAGTACATTTTCTGCCGAATAGTTGAATTTTCAACAAAAAAGTTGAATTTTCAATCAAAAAGGCTTTTTAACAAAATTGTTATACTTTTCTTTTGTTATAATTTCAAACGAAATTGTTAAAATGTCAACTAAACGGTTGTATTTTCATCCAAAAAGATACAGTTTCCACTGGAATTGATTAATTTTTCTATTAAAAAGACGAATTTTCGAACAAATATTTGAATTTTCATCCAAAAAAGATTTCAGTTGACTTTTCAACACCAAAATATGCATTTCAATCAAAAAGTAATCCCTAATAATTCTCTGGATATTTGAATTTGTTAAATTTCTGGAGCTCTCCAAATTCTCTGAAATCCAGGAATTTCCTGAATTCTCCATATGCCTGGAATAACTTGGAATTCTATGGATTCCTTGAATTCTCTGAATACTTTGAACTTCTTGATTCCATTTTTTCCTTAAATTCTCTGAATTCCTTAAATTCTTTAAATTACTTAAATTCTCCGATTTTCTTGAACTCTCTGAATTTCTTTATTCCATGAATTCTCTAAATACCTCGAATTCTCTTATTTCCTTGAATTCTCTGACTTCCTTGAATTCTCTGATTTCCTTGAATTCTCTGAATTTCTGGATACTCTGAATTTCTAGAATTCACTAAATTCTCTCAATTCTATGTCTTTGAATTTCTTCAGTTTTTGGAATTCATTGAATTCTCTGAACCCAAGCTGTTCATCCGTGAATTATATTGATTCCATGAATTCCTTGGATCACCCGAATTCTCTGAATGTCCTGAAATCCCTGTATTCTCTCAATTTTTAGAATTCTACTGATTCTAGAAATTCTACTAATTCAAGGAATTCTATTATTTAAAGGAATTCTAATAATTAAAGGAATTCTACTTATTTAAGGAATTCTACTCATTTAAGAAATTCTACCCAATAAGGAATCCTACTAATTTGAGAAATTCTGCTCATTTGAGAAAGTCCACTAATTTAATTGATTCTACTAATTCAAGGAATTCCACTAACTCAAGGAATTCTACATGTGTGCAAGCATTCTACGAATTCAAGAATTCTACCGATTCAGGGAATTCTACTAACACAAGAATTCTAGTATTTCAAGTAATTCCACTGATTCAATGAATTGTATAAAATCTCCGAATTCTCTGAATTTCTCAAATTCTCCAGATTCCCTGAATTCTCTTAATTGCTTGTATTCCTTGAATTCATGTAATTCCCTTAATTTCTTGAATAGCCTGAATTTCTTGCATTTTCCTAATTCATATAATTCCTTAAACTCCTAGAATTCCTTAAATTTCCCGTATTCTCTAAAGTCTCTGAAAATCCTATATTTCTTGAATTCTCTGAATTCTACAAGTTCAAAAAAAATCAGTCAATTTTGGTTATTCCACAGATTCATTAAATACTAAGGACTGAGGTTATTCTACGAATTTAGGGATACAAGGTCAGGGAATTTAACAAATTCAGGGAACTCTACTTATCCTAATAATTCAGGGAATTCTACGAATTTAGGTCAATGTACCAATTATTTATAGAATATCACGATTTAAAGCAATTCCATCAATTGCCTGAATTCTATGAATTCAAGGAATTCAGAGTATACCAAGAACTTCAAAATAATGAAAAGAATTAAAGAAATTTACCAGAATTCATGCGATTCAGATAATTGGTTTAATTCAGAGGAATTCAAAATATTTTTAGGAAATTAAATAATTAAATAATTCAGAAAGATTTTAAAGAGCTTACAATAATTTCAAGCAATTCAAAAGAGTTCAGAAGCATGATTGACGAATACCAATACTGAGGTTAAATTCCTTTTCGAATATGTAGTTGTGTATACTTTGGTGGTTCCTATCTTATTAAAGGTCAGACGATGTGAACATACATAGCTTGATGAAATTGTTGCAATTCAGTGAACTTTGGGAGAGCTACCGTTGCTCGAGCTCAAATAGAAGTTAGTTCATTGTAACCGAGTAAGTTGCTAGGCACGAGTATATTTAATGCGCGAAACTCACTGAGGCTCAGTTCGTCTCACAGTAGATAGGCGCGAGAACGATATCTCCGCACCAGCTACCAGGAAGCTACCAACTTTTCACCCACTTCCGGTGCTTCGGACATTACCTAAATCACTATATCCTGGAATTATGCAAATTCCAACGTACTGGCTCCTTATCCGCATCCTTCCGGTTAAAACTCTGCAAAATGTAGATTTTCATTTTTGAAATTTTATACAGAATTCATGATGTCTCTATTCGCATACAATTCCAAAAAAGATAATATGGCTAATCTTCATAACTGCCTTGTAAAGACTTTTCGGCATAGACATGAAAAAGTCGCTTTTTGACTCCTTTCTTTGTTCCGCAAAGTGGCACTTTATACGGCTAATCTTTAAAACTGCCTTAAAAAGACTTTTTCTGTTAAGTAGAACTTAATATGGTTAATCTTCACAACTGCCTCAAAGGAATGTATGGCATAGGCACAAGAAAAGTCACTTTTTGATGCCTTCCTTCGTTCCGTAAGTGGCACTTTATACGGCTAATCTTTAAAACTGCCTTAAAAAGAATTTTTCTCACATAGACATACAAAAGTCGCTCCTGGACCCCTTTCTTCCCGCCGTTAAGTGGCACTTTATATGGTTAATCTTCACAACTGTCTTAAAAAGAATTCACGGCATATACATACAAAAGTCGCTTTACGACGCCTTTCTTCGTTCCTTGAAATGGATCTTCATATAGCTAGTATTTACAACTGCCTTAAAAAGACTTTTTCCAGCATAGGCATGCAAAAGTCGATTTTCGAGGCCTTCCTCAGCGCCGATAAGTGGCACTTTAAATGTCTAATATCCACAAATACCTTAAAAACACTTATAACGCAGTGTGGATGCGCAGTTCGAAGTACGCATCAAAACTGCCGTATAACCGTATGAAATGACGTTGACCTTTAATTTTGAAAAGTGATTGTGAGAGGTGATTGGACCACCATGAAGTGATATGATTTCAGACAAATTTTAAATACTTTACACTTCCGGACATTTTTGAACATCTTAAATTTCCGCAAATTTCCGTTCATTTATCAGATTACCAGGAAATTCCCAAATTTCCAAAATTACCGGAATTTTATGTAATTTTTAGTATCAAAAAAGTTTTTTTTCCAGTTTTTTCCATACGTTAATGCCTGCTAAAATAATGTATGGGACGAGCGCGTCACCTTTTTTTGGCACGAATGATGTTTGTAGAAGGACTCGCCTATAACAACGCCATTGGTTCGCCTACGACTCAGAAATTGCTCCTGCTGAAAATATATTCTTTGCCAAAAAATCCAGTTTTATGCACCTGCCCAAATAACTGATACTAAACTCACTCATACTTTTCATAATACATTGAAAAACTTTCAAAATTAAAAAAAATTGCTTTATAATCTTACAGATTATTCTGGACATGTTTGAACATTTTTTTCAGGTGTTTTGAAACCTTTTCAAATATTCTCAAAAAATCAAATTTTCAAAATAAAATGTCGTTGAAAATTTTGACAGGAATCTCAAGAATATTTTTTATTGTATTCAAATCTTCAAAATTCTTAAAAAGCTTCTACTCTATTTCTCGAAATCTTAAAAAATCGGCATTTTGTTAAAGACTTGTTCGAAAATATTTTCAAATTTTAAATGACTTTTCAATCTTTTTCAAACATTTTAGCCTTCTAAATATCTTCTGAAATTATTCCAATTTTTCTCACAATGTTCTTCAATATCTGAAAAATAAAAAAACTGCCCTGAAATCTGCCAGATTCTTTTTCAATAATTTCAGAAAATCTTTTCAAATATTTTGGAATCTTTGTAAATATTCTCTTTCAATTAATTATTCAAAACAAAAAATGATTTAAACTGATTTACAAATTTCCAATGAACCTCAAGAAAATTTCTTTATATAATAATCAAATATTTATATTAAAGAAATTAAGTTTGATGCTTAAAGTACCTAAAATTATCGTATGAATTAAAAATAATAATAACCAAACAAAATTTCCATTCAGAAGTACATCTTTTTTTCCATTATTGCTGTTTTCAATTCCAATAATAATGTTAGAAACTTTGAACATCAAAAATATTTTGTTATAAAAATATCTTTTCATTTTAGAGAATTAAATTGTTCAAATTTGGGAATTTTCTAGTTCGGATATTTTATAATTCGGCAATTTTCTGTCGGGAAATTTCCAATTCGGTAATATTTTAAACTGTTCGGAAATTTTATCATTCGGAACCTTATAATTTGAGAATTTTCTTATTCGGGAATTTTTCAATTCGAGAATTTTACAGTGTTGGGCATTTTTTTCGAGATTGTTCAGTCATCCCACCTTGAAACTATCCAAAATCCTTGAAAAGCTTCAAAATTTTACTTCTTCACTTCGAAAACTTCAAAAAATACATTTTGTTGAACATTTTTTTTAATATTTTTAAATCTTGTATTATTTTAGAAAATGTTTCAAAACTTCTAACTATTTTCCGAAATTATTTGAATTTTTCCTGACTTTTTTTCCACTCTACCAAATAAAAACATTATCTTGAAATTTTTTCGAATCTTTCTCGACAGTTTCGGAAATCTTTCATGATGTTTTTAACTCATTTTTAATTTGATCTGAAACTTAATTTTCCAAAATAAAAAGTTATTCTAAATTTTGCCAGGATCTTAAGAAAAAAATTATATTATCTTGAAACCCTTCAAATCCTTAAAAACTTCTTTGATCAAAATCTACCTTTTGTTTTAATTTTTGTTAAATCTTCTCAAAATTAGAAGTATTTTCGGATCTTTCCAAAACGTCTGAAACTTTGAAATATCTTTTGGAATAATTCATTTAGAATGTTTTAAAATCTTTCTGAATATTCTCGTATTCTCTTTGAATTTTTCTTTTAAATATTTATTTTTCAAAATAAAAATTCATTCTAAATTGGCAATGTCTACGTGTACCGAGAAAACCCGAAATTCCAGTACAATCAGTTCCTTTTCCAGGTTCCGTTATTGGTACCAAAAATCCCTCTGCTTGTATCGGAAATTCGGTAAACATAGCCACGGCCTTTGAAATTTTTTCAGAAATATTAAGAAAAATTTTGCAACCTTTCAAAATCCTTGAAAACCTTCCAAAATTTGTTGACGGAACCTTCAAAAATTTACATTTTGTTTCAAATTTGTTGAAATATATTTTAATTTTTTCTAAAAATGTATTTATCAGAATATAAAATCATTTGAAAATTTCCCATGAATCTGAAGAATTTTGTTTTGTTCTCTAAAAGCTTTTCAAATATCCCGAAAAGGTTTTTTTTCTGAAACCTTAAAAAATCTACATTTTGTTTTAATGTTTTTGAAATCCTTTGAAGATTAAAATGGATTTCAAAATTACAAAATTGTCTTGAAATCTTCCAGGTTCTTTTTCTATATATTTTGAAATCTTCAAAACTTAGAATTACAAATTATAGTCTGGCAGAAAACTGCTTAGAAAGCAATCATTTCCCAATAATAAAAAATCATTTACAATTAATATGTTCTCTTTTATGATTAATGTTGAGAAAAATCCAGAACAATCAGGAAATTAATTTTAACCTAATTTACGTCTGTTTTAATTTCTTATGCTGAATTAAAAACAATTGGAATGATTTTAATGACATGTCAAATAAATCAAATGAAGTCAAAATAATTATACAAACTTCGCTTGAAATTCCCCTAAATTCTAATGAATTCTATTGAATTCTTTAATGGTTTCCTCTATAAGGAGTAGAGCTGACAAGAGAGAGTTTGCAAATAATATTGGTATCCCTTAATCAATTTATTTCTTCTTTTTTCCAAATAATCTATCGTATAAGAGAAATTGTGCTATCAACTCAAATCTTATACATTGTAAAAGAAAAATTATGTAGAAAACAGTTTTGTCAAAACTAAAAAATAAAAGATTCACTGACAGGACTATAAAGTTTGCAACATTAATTGAGATTATTACATCATCAAATCATTGTTTTGTTAGGATAATTAATACGTGCAGAAATATGATGAACATCAATGTGGGGCCCAAAATAAAAGAAATGGATGAATTCCACGTCTTATTAACTTTTTATAGAGCAATGATTTTTTTATTACTAACCGGTCGGCTCTGCACCACTTTACCCTACCACTAAATAATAAAAAATACTACTAAATTCTACTGAATTAATGTGACTTTTATTGAACACTATTAAATTCTACTAGATCTGAGCGACTTCTGAATTTTCTCAAATTGTAACTCATATTTTATCCAGACCACATCTCTTTTTATCAAGAACATATTTCTTTTTATGTTCCGGAAATCCGTATTAAAAATTTTTCTAACAAAAATCTACTGGTTCAGATTTATACCTCACCCTTATGGCGGTTTGCCCCTTCTATATTGACTAATATTTACGCCATTTTTCTTCATCCTTACGCCATTCTGTTCTATCAGTATCTTATTAGAACCCATTTTTATTCTTATACTTTTAATCATTTTATTAGATTCTAACGTAAGCCATAACTCAAACCTACTCTCAAGACCCCTCGAATGGGTTCCAATTTTGAGCGATGCTCATTTGATCGCCGTCTTCCTTCTTGTTCTACTCGCACTACCCAACATCCCCTCAAGCAGCTGAGGGACCTTCAGACTGCTGCTGCCCACCCTTGCCAGCGTCCGAAAAAATTATGGTACTTAATTAGATATTTTCACTTCAACCATCAACTAAGTTTACTTCGTCGAGTGCTGAGGGGAAAACAATGGACCAAATGCATGGGACAAAACTTCATTTACGTTATATCTTCGTGATAAATAATAATTATTGTCATTTCATCATTCCATTATATAGTAATTAAAAAATAGAAACTACTTTTCTAATACATCCATATCGAAAAAATTAGTTTTTACGAAGATATTAACAAAATAGAGCAAAAATGGATCAAATCCCATGCATTTGAACCATTGTTTTCCCCTCAGCAGTTAACGAAGTGAATTTAGCAGACTATGAAGTAAAAATGCCTAATGAGGGATAAAATATGAAACATAGTTTTTTAAATTTTGCAATCAGTAATTTAGAAATATTATTTACGACACATACGATTTTTCTGCTTTTTTATTTGGTGGCCCCAAGAAAGACTGATTATTTGAATCGGATCTTTTTAGAGGTAAAATAGTGTCATCGACAAAAAAAAAGTCAAATAGTGTGAACAGTGGCGTGAATCCCAGGCCTGTAAGTTACAAGATTCGGTATATACTTTCAAATACAATGCATTATGACAAATTCCGTAATTTAAACTAAAAATTAGGGAGTTTGTAACTGAATTTTCTTACATATATCCTAATTGTCCAACATTTATCATCATTTCACGAAAAATATAGCAACATGAAACTTCCGATCATGTTTTATGAAATTAAATCAGAAATTTAAAACTAAAAATATTTATAATCACTTATTTTGAAATTCACAAATTCTGGCTTCGTATTGTATTCCTCATTAAGTACAAAGGACCCCTGCTGGCAAGGGTCGGCTGCAGCAGTCTGGTGGTCCCTTTGTTGCGTGAGGGGAAATTGAATAGTAGCGGTAGAGCAAGCAAATAGACGGCGATCATCCGAGCACTGCCTCAAGTTTTGATCGTCGATCGATATTATTCGACACTCGGAAATTGTAAGTCTCATACCACGAAGACTTGCTTAGAGGTTCTGTTCAGCCATAGCAAAACGCCACCCTTATCAGGTGATCCATATTGGACCAGTATAGAGGGAATTATCCTTCTTCTTCCCTATCTTTGAAGTTACTCATTAGTTGAACGTACCCCTTCACAAAGATGAAGGTTGTAGTTCACTGGGTGCATTGGATACCATAAATGGGAAACTGCTGCAAAAAATTCCACCTCTTGATCCCATTAGACGCTATGAGAATTCTGAAAATTGTCGTCGACATGGACAATTATTGAGGTGGTCGAACAAATAGTAATTTTCGATTTTTTAACGGTACCCATCATGAGAGATTTTCGAAGAAAGTGAATACGTATGTTTTTGATCGACTAATTATTTGAGGCTGCCGCCTACCTGTACAATTTTTCCGTACCAGAGATAGTACTTTTTACTTAGCACTATCCGTAATAAAATATTTCAATATGCATGCTGCTTAATACAACGTGGCCTCACAACTTCATTTTCAAAATTTCCTGACTTTTCTCTGATTTTTCACTGACTAATTTTCCATTTTCCCTGATCACTGATATGTACTGTCCAAAATTCTAGCCTGGCAACATCTTTAATTTAAAATCTTTTTTAAATAGAATATAAACATATTAAATTTAAATTGTGAAATGTGACCCTTTCAAACCAAAAAAGTGACCAAAGTGGCTAAGTTGCATTAATAATGTGAATAATGTTCTTTTGAATTTGAAAAAATAGAACAGAATTCAAATGAATTGGAAAAAAGTTTAATCCTTAAAATTCGAGTAATTTCAGAGGAATTTGAAGAAGATGAGAAGAATTCGATGAAATTCATAAAAATTCAAGTGAAGTGAAAACAGTTCCAAAAATAAATAACCTCATTGAATTTAGTAAAATTGTAATGAGTTTAGAAAAATTCAAGGGATTTCAATAGAATTTGATTAAATGCCTGGGAATTTGAGGTAAGTTCAAAAGTCCCATCGAAATACATCACTGCTTTGAAATCTATTCAATTATTAAATATTATTATATATTATTATGAAAAATCATACAATTTTATGAAATCTGATGCTATTTCCTGAAACCCTGAAAAATTAATCAAAATGTTGGAAAAGCTTTCAAAATTCCTTGAAAGCATTGAAACCCTCGGAATCTTTCAAAAAAGCACTGAAATATTTCGAATCATTTGTGAACCCTTTAAATGGTTGATAACATTTAAATTTATTTTTATTTTTTTAAAATATCCTAGAATATTTGAAATAATTTCAAACCCTATCAAATTACTAAAACCGTTTCAAAATTCCGTGCCATCTATTACAATTTCCAAAAATATTTAAAATCCTTTGGAATCTTTCGAAATTTCTTCAAACATTTTGAAGATTTTGAGAATTATTTAGAATTTTTAAAAATACTCTAAAATATTTAAAATCCTTTGAAAACTCTTCAAATTACTACAATATTTCAAATTCCTTGAAATATTTTCAAATTCGTTAAAATATTGCATATCATTTGAAATCTTTTGAAATTCCTTGAAATAAAAAAAATAAATGCCCTCAAGTCTTAAAAATCGTTTAGAATCACTTCAAGTTATTAAAATATATTAAAAATTACATTGAATCTTTGCGAACGCACTAGAATATTTCAAATGCTTTGTAATGTTATTTGAATACTTTTAGAATCCCTTAAAATTTCTCAAAATAACCTCAAATATTTCCAATTCTTTGAAATCATTTTAAATCTTTGAAAATGGTAAAAGTTTTCGAAAATTCCTTGAAATTGAAAAAGTACTCATAAATCTTAAAAAAATTTCAGAATCACTTCACATAAATGAAATCTATTGGAAATTCCTTAGAATCTACTAAAATATTGCAAATGCTTTGTAATCTTTTGAAAATTTCTTGGAAATTTAATAAATATTTCTCATCCTTTGAAGTCATTGCAATCTCTTCGAATGTTCAAAAACTCTTGAAAATCAAAATATGATAAAGTCTCCTGAAATTTAATGAAATCTGATGATATTTCCTGAAATCCTGCAAGAGTTCATTAGAATAACTTGACAGCTTTTAAAATTCCTCAAAATCATTAAAATCTTCGAAAATCTTGGAAACATCGCTTGAAATCATTTGAAATACCCTCAAATATTCTAGATCGTTGGGAATCTTACAAAATCCCTTAAAACACTTTAGATCTCTTGAAAATTCCATGTAATTTTTGAATACCCTCAAATCTTTTAAATTCTCTCAAATCTTTTGAAATATTTCTAAATCAGTCAAATCGTTGGAAATTCTTTTAAAATACCCAAAAATGTTTCAAACCCTTTGAAATTTCTTGATATTCCTCGAAACTTTCCAAAGCTCTATGAAATTTCTTGAAAGTTTTAAAAATACCCCGAGATCTTTTAAATTCTTTAGAATACCTTCAAATGGTTGAAATCTATTAGAAAATTTTTTCAATCTTTCAAAATACCCTGAAAGATTGCAAAATAATTAGAGAAAAGTCAGAAATAGGTAGAGAACTTAATTCAATAGTGAGAGAAAAGTAACTAAAGTGATCTATTCATTTAAAAAAGTGACCATAGTGACTCATCTTAAAAAAGTAATTTTAAAAGAAAAAGTGACTAAAAGTGACTGTGTAGCAGCCCTGGTTATTCTCGACAGTTACTAAAAGTGCTTTTCACAGAAATTCCTTGAGGTCAAATTTTTTTAAAACCACCTGGCTTTTCCCTGACATCAAAATTCCCTGACTTCTCTCGGAGTTCCTGGTTCTACCCGACCTGCGACCACCCTCATTAGCAATAGAAGCCGATGATCAATCTGAACACTTAGGCGACAGACCCAAACTTAAAATTCCTCGTTTGATCTTACAACTTTATAAGCCTCAAACTTTTCGTTCGACTTTCATCAAGAAGTTTTACATCTACAATGAATAAGAATACCTGCAACCTGTATACTTGAAAGTTTAAACTCAAATGCGGGACCCAAGCTAGAAGCCGACATGCAACAGTATGTGCTGAGCATAGGGATGTTAGTTCACTTTTTCCTATTACTATAGATGGTTTTCTGTACCGATTCTTATACTGCTTCTGAACACTCTTAGCTCGAACGTAAGGCTGGAGAAAAATAGCTAAGTTTTGATAAAGTCGAAAGCTTACCCGCACCCATGAATACATAGTAGGGGCTTCTGCTACTGGTGCGAGTTATTACATTCAAGCAATGTAGAACAATATTCTAACTGCATTTTTATACATTTTCTACATTTTATACTAAGCTGTAGTTTGTATTGCATAAGAAGAAACTTACATAACAAAAAATGTATGAACAACCTTTAACAGAAGAAAGCTGAAGTGTCTATTAGAAATCATTTTTCGTTCCTACTCTCCTAAACTGAACCAGTAAAATTGAAACTGATTGAATAAGTATTTTGAATTAATACTGACGAACCAGTGATTTTTCGACTTTGACTGGGTGAACCAGTAAGTGAATCCACTAAAACAGCATTACTGAATATACCAGTGACGTTAAATGACAGTTATAACTAGTATAGCGCTCCATGCAGCCAAGACAAGAACCTCCAGTCGTCTCGTAGTCGCGTATAGCCGGTCGGGTCTGGGCGTTTTTTAAATCAAAATTAACTTTTTTATGTACCAGTGTTTGTTTCAGGAAGATTTAGGACCCAGCTGCTATAAGTAAAAATTATAATGTCTCTCGCTTGAAAGTGAGCAGGCCCTTGGCTATTTGGGTTTGACTGTGTGCGACGCGACACGTTGACGTAATGACGGGCTTTCCCACAGCTAGGCGCAATATATTATATCCTATTATATTTCAGCCCGGCTTTCATTTATTTTTGTAAGAGTGAAGTGCGCTTGTTAGAAGATCATTTTGCAATGGTTATGACAAAAGTGATGAATGGTAAGTGTCATACCGAACCAACTAACGGACGACAACACGTACCACCATATGACTACTCATGCAGAGTAATCCGTCAACCTCACTGATTAAACCAGTGACACCATTTCACTGAGAGAACCAGCGAAATCTCACGGATTGCCAGCGACACACTTCTGGCTGTTTCAACCAGTGAGATTTCGCTGGTTCATTTCAAGAGAGTAATGAACTGCAACAAAAAAGAACCCAAAACGATGAATTTGTTCCAAAAGAGTCTCCAGTTGGACCTCCAAAGGAATCCAATTTTAATAGACTTTTTGGAAAGAACCAATTACTTAGTTGGCCACTCCGTCATTTTATCTAGTGAATAATACAACTTTTACATGTAAGCACACATGTAATAGAACTCTGACGGACATAATTTAATTGGGAGAATTAGAATACAAAATATTATCGCAAAAAGAATAGATATAATAACTTGATGAATATTATTCTGAGGTTATGTAGCAAACTGTGAAACATTAAGGGGTTTTATGGCCTATTCATATGCGAGGAACTTGAATCCCAACTCACTATAAGCCCTCTTGGCAAGCGGTTGATTCGTGAATGCACCTTCACGGTTTTCTATTAAAGTGTTCTCCAAAGGAACCATTTTGGGTCTCCGCAGGTTTCTATTAGTTTTCTATTTCTAAGAAATACCAACTTCTATTGAAGCCGCAACTATAGTGAACCCTCATTTTTTCTGTATGGCGACTTTTCATTGAGCCAAATTTCAAATTTGTTTCTTGCCTCGACATTTTGTTATTCTATTGTTGTTATGGTTATTGGGCAAAAATAATTATTAACTTTTTTCCTATATTTTTCGTTGGCAAAATAAGCTTGCACAATAACAAAATTTTGAGGCCAGAAACGAAATCAGTGTGAGTTGTAATTGGTTAAAAAAAGTATTTTATACTTTGAAATTTTGTTCCGTATAAAGACAGCCTTACGTTATAAGCGGGATTTTAAAGGATTTGAAGTATTTCAGTTATTTAAAAAAATTTCAGGGAATTTCCAATGAGGCCTAAAAAAAATACACATACATAGGGATTTTCAAATATTTAAATGGATTTGAAATATTTTAAGCAACTATAAGGAATTATAATTTTGAGAGATATAAACAAGATTTCATGTGTTTGTAAAGAGTTTCCTAGAATTTCGGAAGATATGGAACGATTTTAAAGGACCTATAAAGTTTTTAGATATTCGGAAAGATTCCAGGAAATGTTTAATAGATTTCAATAATTTGAAGATGTTTCGAAGAATTTGAAAGAGTTTAGGTTATCATCGAAAATCTTAAAGAATTTTCAAAAACTTTAGAAGCATTCCAGACATTTCGAAACATTTCAAAGGATTTGCAATATTTTAGGAAATGCTACAAATTTTCAAGGAATTTTGAGTTGACTTTAGTAATTTGCACGGATTTGGAAAGCATTTTCAAGAGATTAAAAAGAAATGTTGATGGATTTCCAATGATTTTAATGATTTTAAGCAATGTAGAAAAATGTCATGCGGTTTTGAAAAGTTTCCTAGAATTTCGAAAGATATGAAACGATTTCACGGGAAGTATACGGTTTCAAGGTATTTGAAAAGATTTCAATGGATTTTCTAAGATTCCCGAGGACTTCAATGATTTTGAGGGATTTCAAAAGATTTTAAAGTAGTTTCATAAACTGTCCAGTATTTTAGAAAATGTCAGATTTCATAGAATTTGGAGGGATTTTATAATATAGTAGTAAACTTTAAAAAATGTCATCACAAGAAATAAGGAATTTCGAAGGCTTTCAAAGATTGGAAGAGATTTTTAACAATTTTTCGCAATTTGTTTGAATTAATTTGAAATTATCCCTGAATTATCATATATGCACTATGAATTCTTTTTAGTTCTTTTTGAATTCTCCGGAATCCCCTCGAATTTTTTTATTCAGTTGAATTCTAATTCCACTCATTTCCACTCAGTTCAATGGATTTTTATGATTTTTCTCAAGTTTTTCTTCAATTATTCTTAAAGTGTTTTTAACTCATCTCGCATACTTAGGCATTTAATCAAATTCTTTGGAATTTCCTTGAATATTTCCAAGCTTATTTCAAACTTACAAAATTCAATTCATTTTGTCATGTGCTTTGGTCTTCTTTAATTCACTTAATTTTTTTTAGAATTAATGCTGCGTTCTTATTGAAGTATCCTTAATTCTTTTTTCTTCCGAATTCTTCAGAATTCACTAGAATTTTTTTAATTCACTTGAATTCTTCTGAGTTTACTTGATTCGCTCAATTCAATGGATTTTTATTTTATTTTTTTCATTTTTTCTACACTCACTTTGAATTCTAAAAAAATTCAAATTCTTTTGAATTCCATTGATTTTTTTCTGAACTCATTGCAAATTTACTGCATTCAATGATTTTTTAAGTGCGGGTCATGCCGACAACCGGCATGTCACATTTGTGGCAAGTTACAGTACGGCAACTCCCATTAGCGGCTAGTCACATTGCGGCATCTCTCATTCGGAAAAATGTTCAAAAGAGCGGCCACCACATATGCGACGAGTTACATTCGGCATTCGGAAAAATTGGAAGTGTTGGAAAAGTTTTTAAAATAGCGGTAAGCCACATATGCATCGAGTCACATTTCCGGCGAGTCACATTTGTGGCATCCCTCATTCGGAAAAATTTTGAAGTCTTGAAAAAATTGTCAAAAGAACGGTAATCTACATATGCGACAAATCGCATTTGCAGAAAGTCACATTTGCGGCAAGTCAAATTTGTAAGTTTAAAGTATCAAATTATTAAATGATATATCATTCTTATTATTATTAGTATTATTAATAATACTTATTAAATAAGTGTAAATTAGGAAAAATTGGAAGAGTCGGAAAAGTTATCAAAGAGCGTCAAGCCACATATATGCAGTTAGTCACATTTTCGGCGAGTCACATTGGCGGCAAGTCACATCGTGACATCTCTCATTCGGAAAAATTTGGAGTCTTGGAAAATTGTTCAAAAAAGCCGCAAGCCACATATGCATATGCATCCCTTATTCGAAAAAATGTGATGAATTGGAAAATTTTTCGAAAGAGCGGTAAGCTACAGTGTCGGAAAAGTTATAAGAGAGTGTCAAGCCACGTATGCAGCGAGTCACATTTCCGGCGAGTCACATTTGTGGCATCCCTCATTCGGAAAAATTTTAAGTCTTGAAAAAATTGTCAAAAGAACGGTAATCTACATATACGGCGAGTCGCATTTGCGGTAAGTCACAATTGCGGCAAGTCACATTTGTAAGTGTAAATTATTAAATAATTAAATAATATATTATTTTTAGTATTATTGAAAATACTTATTAAGGTAGTTTCCGAGTCCCACACTCGTACAAATATTGGAGTCCCGTGGGGCGCCTGTCGTTGTATGCTGTATTGAAATAATTGCATGGTCCCGCATACTCAATATTTTATTGCGCTCCTGGCTTAGAATTCGTAGTGTGTGTATACGTACAGTCACCAATCCTTTGTCAGCGGCAGATTCGTAGATCGTGAAACGTCGAAATTTAAAACTAACCATCGCTGACCAACTGTGTGTAAACGTGTGTATGAGTGTATCAAGATCCTGCAGCAAGCAAGCAGGAGAGAGGGAACAGTGTTGCCGGTTCGCGAATCTTTGACGTTCGTGCGTTTGAAAGTAATTAAAATTTCAATGTTTTTCATTCGATTATTTGGAAAAGTACGTGGTGAAGGGATTTTATTTTTTTTCTGACTTATTTGTATTTTCAAGCAGCACAAGTAGACATATTCTTTTGATTTCTCTACCAGAGCATTTTATTACTACAAATTAAAATATGGAGAGTGCTTGTGCGTTACCCATGCATTCTGTGTTAAAGCAGGCATCTTTAACATTAATTATCTTGACATCAGTGTGGTAGAAAAATTTGAAATTAATTTAGCATATAAAAAAACATTCTACTTGAAATAGAAGCTCAACTTCAAACAATTCTACCAGAGATCGATTTTTTCGGAAACCACCTTAAATTAGTGCAAATTCGGAAAAATTTGAAGTGTTGGAAAAGTTATCAAAGAGCGTCAAGCTACATATGCGGCGAGTCACATTTGCGGCGAGTCACATTGGCGCCAAGTCACATCGTGACATCTCTCATCCGGAAAAATTGGTAGTCTTGGAAATTTTTTTAAAAGAGCGGCAAGACACATATGTGGCGAATCTCATTTGCGGCAAGTCACATTCGCGGCGAGTCACATTTGTGGCATATATCTTTCAGAAAAATTTGAAGTGTTGGAAAAGTTATCAAAAAGCGTCAAGCCAAATATGAAGCAAGTCACATTGGCGGCAAGTCACATCGTGACATGTCTCATTCGGGAAAATCGGGAGTCTTGGAAAATTGTTTAAAAGAGCCGCAAGCCACATATGCAGAGAGTCACATTTGCGGCATCCCTTATTCAAAAAAATGTGATGTCTTGGAAAATTTTTCAAATGAGCGGTAAGCTACATAGGTGGCGAGTCACATTTGCGGTAAGTCGCATATGCAGCGAGTCACATTTATGACATTATCATTCGGAAAATTTGGTAGTCTTGAAACATTTTTTAAAAGAGCATCAAGCCACATATGCAGCGAGTCACATTTGCGGCGAGTCACATTTGCGGCAAGTCACATTTGCGGCGAGTCACATTTGTGGCATCTATCTTTCAGAAAAATTTGAAGTGTTGGAAAAGTTATCAAAGAGCGTCAAGCCAAATATGCAGCAAGTCACATTGGCGGCAGGTCACATTATGGCGTATCTCGTTCGGAAAAAATAAAGTACATATCAGGGAATTTCGCAAAGAAAGTTTTTCAGCCACCCCAATTTTAGGAATGCAGGATTCAGTTAATCAATATTGAAATGGACAGTATCACTCGATACTAAAATAGGTATCAGGCAGAAAGATTTAATTGAAAAACTTAACTCTTACGCTCGAAACGATTCAATCCAAATAGTAACTTATATACGGATGGAAAAGGAAAGACGAAATCTATTCAGCAGGGGGTGAAGAAAACTTCCCTGCGCCGGACTCACGGTTCGCTGATGGCGGTCGTTGGATATTGCGCGCACGATTTCCCGTCTCGGTTGGATCTTCTTTTTGCATTTAACCATCCTTCTCGTTTTTCTGCGCCAAAGTTTTCCTTTCGTACAAAGGATCCTATGCTGACACTAGCTTCCGTGAAGCTCACCATCAAGAGAATTACTGAATACTTGAGAGACGGCTAAAAAGCTATACTTATGCAACATTAAAAATTATATCGAGCTGCAATTGTGGCTTATTTTCAAGTAAAACTAATTTCGACTCATTTGAGTAAGTTGCTAATGAAGAGTCGTCTTTCTCTTTGTTTCAGGTGGTGTTTTCGTTGTCTTGCTTTGTGGCTTGGCTCTTGCGATCCTCGTTGCAATCCTAGAGTTCTGCTGGAACTCAAAGAAAAACGCTCAGTCGGATCGCGTAAGTATTTCTTAATTAGAAATTTGTCTACTTTTAATTAATTTGTAAATATCGTCGCATGATTCGTGGAAAGTGGTCATGACCTATTGATGTTTATATGGAAAGGAAATACGACTCCTTGAATATTCATGATAGATCGGAAGAAATATTTGTATGAGGGTTGAACTAATAAGTCAAACCTTCGGGCCCCTCCATAAACTACGATACCAATTTTGGGCTGTTTTACCCTCAGCCTCCGCCCCTCATCTTAAGACGGATCTTACATTTATTCTGCTTTTTTGTGCCTAAACTACTCTCAAAACATGGTAATTTTCCACGTAAGCAGGAGGATAATAAGGGGCCGCTTAAGTATAACTTACAGAAAAATAATTTTACCAATTTTTGACCCTCCCCCCCCCCCCCCCCTGAATCATATTTTTAATACTTGAATGGCCCCTAAAAGAATTTGTTGTTTTTTAACCAGAAAAGTTTGATTTTCTACCAAGAGAGATGAATTTTCAAACAAAAAATTCATTTTTTAACAAACACTTGCATTGACGACCAAAAACTTGAACTTTCATGCATAAGAGACGAATTTTTAACCAAATAGTTGAATTTTTGACCAAATAGTTGAATTTTCAAGCCAAAAAGACTAATACTTTCAAAGACAGTTAAATTTTTAACGAAAATGTCAATTTTCATCCAGAAAAGATGAATTTTCAATCAAGCAAGATGATTGCTTTACCACTAAAGATGAATTTTCAATCCAAAAGACCGAATTTTTAACGAAATAGTCGAATTTTCGACTGAAAAAGATGCTTTGAAGAAAATATTTGGATTTTCAACAAAATGATTAAATTTTTAACAAAATAGTTATATTTTTACCAAATACTTAAACTGTCAACTTACATGCATGCATTTTCAACCAAATAGTCGACTTTTCAATTAATAAGAATTGAAATCCCATCAAAAACAGTTGCACTTTCATCAAAATAGTAAAATGCTTAAGCCTAAATGACGAACGTTATAGAAGACAGTTGAATTTTCAAGAAAAAAGATTATTTTACTACCCAAGAAGACGAATTTTCAACGGAACAAAGTTAAGTTTTCAAGGTAACAAGTAACATGTTTTAGAAAGCATTGCCTTTTAAACCCGGAATATAATTTTTCAACAAGAGAGCTAATTTTCCAACAAATAGTTGAATTTTCCAATAAATGATTAAATTCTCAATGAAATAATTAAACTGCAACCAAATTCTTGAATTTTTGACCTACAAAGATGCATTTTTAACCAAACGGTCGATATTTCGAAGGAAAAAGATTAAACTTTTATCAAAAAAAGTTGCGTTCCCATCGAAGTAGTTGAATTTTTGAGCCAAAAATATGAATTTCTTTCAGAATAATTGAATTTCGAAGTTGTTAATCTATCACGTCGAATGTCTTATAAAGCTGTTAATTCTAAAACCGAAAAAGATGAATTTTCAACACGAAAGTTAATTTCTAATTAGAAACAATGATTTTTCGACCAAATAATTCAATTTTCAACTAAAAAGGATAAATTTTCAACCAAAAATGGAATCGTGAAATTTCAAAATTGAACACCTAATACTGCAAAAAAAAAAAAGAATTTTCAGCATGTTAAATACAACCAGAAAAGACGAAATTTTGACAAAATAGTTGAATCCTCAACCAAAAAGATGAATTTTCAACAAACAAGAATAATTTCCCACCCGAACAACTTGAAAACGATAAATTCTTAAGAAAACAAAATTTAGTAAAAAGAATAACGAATTTTCAACAACAAAAGATTGAAGCTCCAGCCAAAAAGAGATGAATTTTCAAGAAATGTCCGATCGTCCCGAAATTTCGGACAACCAGCTTTTCCAGCTCCGCTAATTTTTCTGGATGACTAGCCATAGCCGAAATGTTTACCAGATAGTTGAATTCTCTACCAAAATAATTGAATTTTCAACAAAAAATATGAATTTTCAAACAAAAAGTGCAATTTTCCACCAAATTGTTGAATTTCCGGCCAAAAAAGTGAATTTTTACAAAGCTGTTGAATTTTTTGCCCAAAAATATGAAATTTCATCAAAAATATTAATTTGTTTGCAAAGTAGTCCAACTTTGAACCAAGTAGTTGATTTTTCATAAAAAAGATGAATTCTTAACGAAAAATGTAATGGCTGATATTTCAACTACCACAGATTTTCATTTGAAATCAAAAACAGTTGAATTCAGCCAAAAAATAAGAAACAGAAAGTTGTATTTTCAACAAGAGGCCCTAATCGGGTGCTGGCTAGTTCGTCAAGATATACAAATTTTCGAAGTGTCTCATTATAATATTTATTTCTACATTATCAAAAAGAACTAGGGTGTTTAAAAGCATTAAAAATGAATTGAACTCAGAAATATGATTTTTCCCCCTCATCATCTAATCAGTCTTTTAGGGCCCTAATCTGGTGCTGGCTAGACTATCAGGACCAAACATTTGTTTGACTTTTTTATCTCAATACTGTTTTTCTTATTTTCCACAATATCCAGAGTTTAAAAGTATTAAAAAATGTACACTGAAGACAAATCATTTTTTTTCAATATCTGAAAAGTCTCTGAAATAATTCTGAAGTTTAACCATCTAAAATAGATTTTCACAAGACCGACTGACTGGAGCTAGACTAACTCGCCCAGACTCTTGTCTAGATTAGCGTTTGACCATACAAAAACGTTTCACTTCTGCTCAGCGCCATAATTAACACTTTATCCTGGCCCCGAATAGTTCCCGGATTATTTTCTACACTGGTTGACCAAGAAATACGACTTTTTGAACGAATAGTTTACATTTTTCACAAAACAATCAAATTTTTAACCAAATAGTAAAATTTTAAACAATCTCTGTTAATTTCTAATCAAAAGGGTAATAGAAGACTTTTCAATATGAAAAGAAATTAAATCCAAAAATAGCAGAATATTTTTATTCGATTCTATTCACTCAGTTCGGATTCAAGCAGAAACACGATAAGAACGAGAAGTTTCTTGAAAAAAGGGAAAAAAGAAGAATCCTTCAAAAAAGGGGAATTAGGGGACAGAATCTAAGGTCTGAAATATGGAAGTGGTTCCTGAACTTATTACGTTATTATTGAACTGTACTGTTGCAGTGACATGTTTCGCAAAAATCGTAAACTTTGTTCAAATTTATTATCAAGAAACGTGATTAACGCAATCTAACTTCGTAAACTTACTTCCACGGTAACCCCTTCTTTGAAATTGGTAACGTAGATTATGGACGGCCCCTAACCGGATTATGAACGATCTATTAGGAAAATTATCTGCATGATATTTAAAAGTAGTTCATGTCAATATGTATCTTTTCTTGGTATTGTACTGTACTCATTGTGCTGCTTTATGTCACGCTCTGTTAATAAAATCTTAATTTGTGATATTTTTCAAGAAAAGGGCCTACTTTGTCGGTATATGGAGTTACGTATTAGAACTTATAACTGCATAAATAATCGACATCTAAGATCCAAGACGAACCCCTTAGGTTGAAAAACGATTTGCGATGCACTTTTGAAGTTGGAACTTTGAAAAAACAGCTTTTCGAAAAAACGCATGTTAATTCAGCGAATTTCAAAAGCAAACGTATTTAAACATAAAATTCACCCACTTCCAGTCACTTCTGGGACATATGTATAATATCACGAGATAGAGCATAGATTGAAGTATAATCTCCCATATAAACTCCAAAAATCGATTCTTTTGACCTTTATTCACAAAAACGGAGGGACTCCAACGACATTAAGGGGCATTTTCTGATATTTTCTAATTATTTCTGTGAATTCAATATAATTGACCTAAAAACTGTGCTAAATATAAAAAATTCCTGAAAACCAATGCAGCTACGGAGGCACAATGCCAAAACTATGTTTCTTCAAAGTTTTATGTCGAAAGCAACAAAAAGGAACGTAAAGAAAGTTTCGTTACGTTTCTTTTTCTTGCTTTCTGTATAAAATACAATTAGCACATCATTTTGACAATATGTCTTCGTAGCCTCATTATCTTTTGATACTTTTGAAGAATGAGCTTCGCTTTAAGCCAAGTTATTTTTAATTTATCTTAATAATGAGCAAATATCCGAAAATGCCCCTCAATTTCATTCGAATCCCTACAAACCAAAAATATCTTCTAGTAAACTACGATCGACAAAGAGGGCCCTTCCCTTGCAAAACGTCACATCTGTGGGCAATCTTGTAATCGGCAATATTGGATGATCCTTCCATGTATTACGAAATTCGACTCGTAATTATTAAAACTGATGACTACTTACCCCTGTTAACCGTGTGACGATAATGAAAAAGGAACTCGAATTATAATTTCTATTTCATTTGAAATAGTCTCTATGTGCTGAGATGGCTTCAGAACTACGCTTCGCAATACGTTGCGGTCCACGGCAAAGGCCTACTGCAAAATCGTGTTCTTCTCCAACAACTGAGATCATGTCTTGTAGTCATTGCAGTCCACATTCCTCAATGCAGAGAAGCCGTTATTACTCTGGAAGTCAAGAAGAAACAACTTACATTCCGAGCATCGAAATGCCGCGATTAAATGGTGTAAGTCATGTCCCACAAGATAGACCGGCAAAAAAGCTCGATATCCGAAAGAATACAACACACTTAAAATCGAACCATTTTTTCGAGGGGTGTCCGAATTGAAAGTCATTCAATTCTTTGGCCCTAGTTTTTACCTTTAAATGCAGAGGAGTTGACAATATGTAATTAAAAATCAGTCAAAATACTCGCCGCGTGCCTTCAAAAAAGGTTTCGTAGCCTGTTAAGATGTTAATTGAGTCGTTCGAACCTCCTCCTCCCATAATTTTCGCCCCTACATCCCCTCTCCTCTCCTATTTTCTTTCCCCTTTTTTACTTTTCCCTTATACTCCCTTCCCCAAACTCTTCATCCCATACTTCCCCCTCTCCTCACATCCCCTCCTTCAGTCACCCACACTAGCCTACAGGCCCTCCTTATTTTCTCCGCTTCCCGCACCTCCACTCCCCTCCCTTCATTATTGCCACTACTCACACACTCCTCATCTTTCCTTATTTCTTCTCCTCTCCCTCAATTCCTCTCCTGGGAGAAAACTACAAGGGATGGACAGACACCTGACCGAAGGTCAGAAAACAAAAGGAAGACAAACGAACATTAGAGTTGAGGAGGCCACTTCACTATTCATTCTTCATCCCCCTTCTCTTCCCCAACTTCTTCCACCACTACTTTCTCCTCTCCTCACTTTCCCTCTTGTACTCACTCGCACTACCCTACGGGCACTCCTCATTTCCTCCACTTCTTCTACTTCTACTCTCTTCATTTCTGCTCCCCTTATTTCTCCTACTTCCCCTTATTTCCAACTAGTTCTCCTACCTTGCTGTCCTTATTTTCCCTCGACTCCCCTCCTTTAGAAAGGAAGTTCTAGGAAACTACAGTGAGAAAAGTCCCAAATACTCGACTGGTCTACTACATGACGCTAAATTTCATATTTTTCATATTTTATACATATTTTTGTCGTATTTTTCGACCACAATCATTTTTTTGATAGCATTTGACAAGTTTTCAAACAAAGTTACTTAAGAAATATACCAGAAAAACAGTGTGGTCTTCTGGTTGCCAGCAACTCAAATTATTCTTTAATACAGACCTATAACAGTGCAGCTGTTAATCTTTTTCTAAATTTTTTTTTGTTACAAGATTAGTTTTTTATACGTTTACACCATAATTAACGCACTGCACATTCTGATAAATGAAACATTGCATCTTAACCTACTGACTGCTACAATCAGAGGTTAGGTTAATCCACAGGTAGAGGTGGCTCATTCCGCCCCATATGACACTTGCAAGTAAAATCAAAATTTCATCTATTTCTGTTTTATAATTATATAAAAATCGGCTGAAAAATTAAAGTTTGAAGAATAAGCTATCTAAATAACCTCTCGAAAAACATCGAATATGTGATTTTGTGTGATTCCTGGACTTTCTAAACAAATGCAAAATAGCAGAATACAGGTCTTGAAACTTTTACTTTCGTTTTCTCCAAATGTATTCAACATTGGGCAAACATTTTTCTAAAAGAAATTTGATAACGCTTTTTTTCATGGATCTGCAACCAATAAAATGAATTGTTAACCAAGGCTAACTTTCAAACAAGTATAGCGGAATTTTCTACCAAAAATATTCATTCCATCAAATCAAAAACAGTTTGATTAAAAGAAAAAATATGAATTTTCAACGAAATAGTTGAATCCTCAACCAAAGCAGATTAATTTTCAACAAAGAACTTACATTTTCAACCAAAAAGAACGAGTTTCCATTACATGATATGAATTCTTAGCAAAAGAGTTAAGTTTTCATGATAAAAAGTTGAATCTTTTAGAAAACGGTGGACTTTTGAACCAGAAACGATGATTTTTTACCAAAAATTCAATTACAACCAAGAGAGATCAATTTCCAAACGGACAGTTGAGTTATAGAACAATTTTTTTTTTTGAGTCAAACCGTTGCATTAACAAACAAATAACTAAACTTTTGAACAAAAAAGGCAAACGAACAAAAAAAAGTTTAATTTTTAACCAAATAGTTGCAGTTTCCACCTACAAAGATAAATTTTCAACCAAATGGTCGAATGTTTAAACAAAACTTATTAAACATAATCCAAACTCATCATTGAGTAATTACTTTTTTGAATCAAAAGAAAATTTACTTCTCGAGAAGCCAGTGGAATTTTCAACAATGAAGTTAATGTGAAACGGAGAAAGATAAATTTAAAAAAATTACTTTTCAGCCAAAGGAGATGAATTCTGAACCAAAAATATTATAGCAGACTTTTTATTTATAAAGAATTGAATTTACATCAAAAAGATCACTTTTTAGCCAAAAAGATGACTTTTCTACAAAATACTGAATTTCCAACAAAATAATAAAATTTTGAACCCAATAGTAGAATTTTTTATCACACGAGGTGAATTATGAACCAAAAATATAAGAGTAGACTTTTGAATCGGAAAGAATTAACTGTAAACCAAAAATAGTTGAATTTCAGTTAAAAGAATTGATTATCAATGAAAAAAAATTTCACATAAAATAGCTAAATCTTCAACCAATAAAATTAATTATTATTAAAGTCATACAACTTCCCACCAAGTGCTAGTTGGATTTCCAAACAAAAATGATGAATTTTCAACAAAAAATCTAATAGTCTAATTTATAAATAAAAACGTTCAATCTTCAGTTGAAACTAGAATGGTTAAATTTTCAGTTAAGATAAGTAATTTATAACAAACAAACGAAAATGCATTCTCAACAAAATGAATTTTTATACAAGATAGCTAAATTTTCAACCAAGTTGTTCAATTTTCATGAAAAAAGAAGAATTTTCAAACCAAATAGTGGAATTTCCAACAAAATAAATATATTTTTGAGAAGATAGTATAATTTTGAACTAACGGGGATCAATTTTGAACGGAAAATATAATAGTAGATTTTCAACAACAACAAAATTAAGTTTCAACAAAAAAAAACGATTTTATTATTGGGTACTATTTACTAAGTTCGCATTTAATCATAAAAAAATATAAAAAAGGGAAATTTCTTGAAAATAGGAGAAAAAAGAGGAAAATAGAGAAACAGGGGAAAGGGTATAAAAGCTAAACGCTGCTTATTCCAATCAACTTAATTTTACAGAAGCAGAAAAAAAAAATTTCTAGAGGCACAATTCACAACCAATTGAGTGAATTATTTTATTTTGTATTCGTAGATGGATCAGTTTATTAATCATTGTATGAAAAAATAGACGATGGTACGTAATATATGTAATAGTCTTATTCGTTAGAATAATCATCTGAAATATATATATTTTCATTCATTACATCAATAAATAACATTATCACGCAGAAAAAATGAAACGCGTAGATGACATCTCATCTTTCATGTAGAATGCATTATATAAAGACTTTCTAATAAACATAAATTTTTAATTTCAAGCATTCTAGCTTAAGCGAATTCCGATTATGAACATTTGGAAATAAATAATTTAAACTATGAAGAGTTTATAAAATAGGAATTTCACACGACTACAATAGAAACTTTACCAATTTAAAAAAGTATGCACCCCTCGGATTTTTCCCTTTTGCTTCAATTACTCTGTGCATTTTCATTCGTTTCTTTTTTCTTGCAACGTTGTTTCAATATTAATGAGATTTCTTCCGGAAAAACTACTGAGCTCGCGTTGTTCTGTCTACCAAATTAGCCATTCTGTAGTGATTTAGAACTGATAAATCTTAAATTATCTTTAACGAAATAGCTCCCTAGAGACGTTCCAGATTCACAAAATAGCAGCCAATTTCCTTTTTCAAGACAGATAGTGGTCTTTACGAACTGAAACTATAAAAAAATTTATGTTCTGAAGAACTCTGAGATTCTTTCCCAGAGTTGAATCTAGAAAAGTCACAAAACTCTTAAGAGTTTTATATCGCTTTTATAAAGAGAAAAAAAACTTTGAGAACCTCTAGATTCAACACAACCTTGTTTGTTCAATTTGATAGTCATCCCCTAAACCTTATTGTTGAGGATGAATGAAATTTCAGGTCATACACTATGCCATAAGCTAAACTACGATAAAACACTTTATCCGTTCACGTTGGTTGAAAATTCAAGAATTAAAAGTAGAAAATATGACTTTTGTTTGCAGAATGCCTTTGATATTTCTTTACTAAAATAATTCTCTCTTGAGAAATAAAAATTGAGAAAAAAAATTCTAAATAATATCGCATGCGCCACAACTCTAATGCAGTGTTCAACGCTCAAAATGCACTAGAATCGAAAGTCTTTTTTTTATTCTTGCTTCAAGAGCCTTTTGTGAGGACGTGGTGCAGCATGATAAAACGGATTCAAATTCATTAAAAGTTGTTTCTTTCTTCAACTTCAATCACATTTACTTTGTAAAATGAATATGGACGAAGGCAACAGATTTTATTACTTATGTTTCCTTTATTGCAGAATTAAAATTATAAAACCATGAAAAATTTTGGCTTTCGCAAATTTTCCTCAGAAGTTTAATAACTATTACATCAGTTTTAAAATAAATTTATCAACATAAGTAACTTACAAAACTTTGATAAAAATATTTTGACAATCCAACAGAAAAAAGAAGAGCAAATATTAATTTATAATTTTTGAAAATCTTGAGTAGAATTCAAGGTTAGGTATGAAATCACTACTTTTCATGTTTGCCGCATTCTGGAAATAGTACAAGATCGTCAGAACCTTCTTAATTTACTGAAAGTTACCACAAATTAGAAAATTTTTTATTTGTTTGCAAAAGCAGTGTAGCAGCCTACAACAATTCAGTTTTAGGTTGTCAATTATTAGTTGGGCTAAACATTTCGCAAACCTTTTCAAATCATTATCTCAATTTACGATGGAAAACAAGATTCATCCGCATTCGGACCCTGATCCGTATTTAGTTACCTTGCACTATATTTCGAGAAATTCTCACATGTGAGAGCTTATTGAAAGTTTCCAGGGATTAATTTATCCAAAGGCACTATAGAGTGGTTGAAAATTCGAAAAATGAACTGATGGCGATTCCCTTGCCAACCAATTGCGACTCTTTCTCCGTTTCGATTCTCCCCCCCCCCCCCCTCAGTAACCGATGTTTGGTGGGACTGACGTTACAGCTAGACTCTCCAGCATACGATGAATCACTACTCAACTTGGACACGATGTCGACTCGCAATATAAAATTCGCGCATAAAGGTGGAAGTTGGGTGTACAATCTTAACAATGAATAATACAAACAATAAAATAGGCTCGGAATGGACTGGAACTTCGATTGACGGAACGCATACACGCGGTGAACGTAAAGGTCGAGTTTCAGGAATTATTTTATATGTTTGGAATGCTAGAGGGGTGAATGATCTTAAGGTAAGAGAAATACGAGAAACTATGCACGGAACTATGACAGAAACTATGTCAGAAGTAGATAGAGAATCACATGGTAGTCAAGTGGTCTGTTTGATTATGAATGAAAAAGCAAGAAAACATCTTAAAGATCATGATTTTATATCTCCAAGATTGTTGTGAGCTAGAATGAAGGTAGGAATCAGAAGGTTATTCATCATGGCGTGCTACGCTCCAGTTGGTAGTGATCCGAGAGAAGTCAATGACGCCTTCTGGGACACTTTGAATGATACAATAAGTACTTGCGATCAAGGGAAAGAATAGTTCTGCTAAGAGATATGAAGGGATGGGTCAACGTCCAACATCAGGATACAGATACATTTTACAGTTTCGACATAAAATGATCGACATGTACACCTGGTGTAAAGAGAATGACCGCAGTATAATTGACTTCGTTATTGTGGATGAAAGACTGAGAGAACTAGTAAAAGATACAAGAGTCATGAGTTGTTCAGAATACAATACTGATCATTACCTTCTAGTCTCCAAAATAAACTTAGGGCGGTGATGGAGAAGAAAGAGAACCAAGCATGCAGAGCAAACGCGAATCAATAATTAAAATTTACAGAAACCGGAAGTGCGAAAAGATTTTCAGAATAAGTTAAAGAAACACATATATAGGGATATCATTGTTAAACCTGCGACGTAGGGTAGGGTGGTCGTAGGGAGAAAGTCTGGTGATGCATAGTGGAATGATGAAATTGAGGCTGCCCGACAAGAAAAGAAATAAGCGTACAAAAGAACGTTGAACATCAAGATTCATAGCGATGAGGAGAGAAAAAGGCTCAACAATGATCACAGTCACAAAAATAGGAAAGTCAAACGACTAGTCAAGGAAAGTGAAGGAAAAACAAGAACAGAAGAAGAGAGGAAAATACATTGCGAAAGAAAGCAAGAAAATATCATGCAAAAAGATGGACGCAATTGAAAGTACGGAGTTTGGCAGCATGAGAAACGGCGAAGGTGAAATGCTATATGATACAGACGGGATGGCAAACGCTCTAGAAGACTCATCTGAAGAATAATTAGGAGGTGGAGCTATAGCGCAACAGAACTGCGACATAGAACATAATGCATTAGAAAATCCAATTGAGGAAGTCTGTGTCACTGAGGTTAGAGATATAATAACTTGAAAACCGGTAAGGCTGCTGGTATAGACAGTATTAGCGCTGAAATGCTTAAATACGGTGGCGAGTACATACCTCACAGGTTGTGCAAATTGATAAATTTATTTATCGAGATGGGGGAAGTCCCAGACGATTGGAGAAAAGCGATTATCGTACTTATTCGTAGGGTAATGTATATCACAGAAGAGAAGATATGGGAAGTCTAAAGTGGATTTATGCCAGGAAGATCATGTAAAGATCAGATATTCAGCCTAAGACAGAGCACAGAAAAAAAATGAGAGTAGGAAAGAAAGTTTTTCTGTGCATTTGTTGACCTAGAAAAGGCATTTGACAAGGTAAGTAGTAGTAAACTTTGAGAAGTCCTTGAAGAGTACGGAGTCAATGGATGGCTCCCACAAGCAATGAAATCAATATATGCAGGTAGTAAAGCGAGTGTAACGGTTAATGGGAAACTGAGTGACTGGTTCGATATTATACAAGGCGTGAAACAAGGATGCGTTATGTGCTCATGGCTTTTTGTCATATTTATGGATAAGTGTCTACGAATGGCCCTCTTCGAGGAAAGAGGTGTAGATCTTGAGACAGTGAGGGTACGTGGGTTAGCTTTCGTAGATGACGAGATTGTTATGGAAGAATCAATCGAGGACTTGCAAAGAATGTTGAATTGAACTGAATACAAGCATGAAGAACATGGACCTCAAACCTAACGTAAATAAAACAAAAATCCTCGCAAAAATCATGATGTTTGAAAGCAAAAGTGAGAAAACAATATGCAACATTCTCCTAAATGATGAGAGATTAGAACAAGTTGACAAGTACGTATATCTGGGTAGTCTATTTACTAGCGACAGAAAGATAGATGGAGAATTAGATAGGCGTATAAATAAGGGTAAGAAGGTTATCTGTAGAGCATGGCCCATTCTCAGAAGTAAAAACATATCAAAAAAGGCTCCAATGGAAATACATAATTCTATATTTGTACCGATTGTGCTATACGGTAGCGAGACATGTAAATGTCATGAAAAGGACCAGAGTAAAATTAACGCGATTGTCATGAAATCTCTGCGAATATTGTGCACGAAAACACTGATGGACAAAGTCGGAAACAAGATAATTCTCAAAGAATGTGGTTCAGGAGACACACTAGTTGAAAAATGGGAAAGAAATCAGTTAAGATGGTTTGGACATGTTGAAAGAATGAAAGATTAACGACTGACCAAATAAGTGTTTAAAGGTACAGTAAATGGCAGAATTTCCATAGGTAGACCATCGAAAGAATGGTTAGAATATGTGAATCAGACATTAATCCGAAGACATAAGAAGCCATAGAAGCACGAGAACTTGCATGAAAGAATGCATGGACGTGAAAGATGCTAGAGTAGTAGGCCAAGACAGAAAAGTGTGGCAACAAATAGTTTCTAAACAGACTGACAGTAAAGTGAACGACGCCTGAAACAATAGACCTTGGATACAAATGAACCAGCGTGTCATTTAAATTAATAATACGAGAATTCTAGATCAATTTAAAAAATCTGTACCCCCTACCTCACATCACTCCTTTCCACACTGAGCGAGCCACGCCTATCCCGAAAGGGATAATGACATAATGATAATAGTAATCCCCTAAACCATGGTGAATACATTTTTCGTGAACTTGATAGAAAACTAACAGTTCTGAAAAAAAATAATAAATGTGCATTTAAATGTTGCTTTAGTTTTTGCACACAATTTATGTATAATGCACGATGACTGTTGGAATTTATAAACAAATATCATTGAATAAATTAGAATACCCGTTTTTATTATTTGGTATGTGATGTACTTTGTGCATAAAAATCGACATATTACTTCTGGTACACCTTATTTTCATTCTTTTTCTTTTTTTTGATTGCTAGGAAATACAATTCATACAGCTGCCACCGACCGCCCAATGAATAAAATGCTTTCCCAGCAATGCCGCATCGCACGCTTAATTTCTTCTCTGCTACAATATAATTAAATTTCGATATTTCTTGACGTCAAATCCAGTAGAGGAGAATAGTTTCAAACTGAATTAAAATCAAGCATTAAATTCGCCAGATGCCTCCGGCAAACTCTATTTTTTTAGTTTTTAATATAATAGAGAAGACTACAAACAATTTTGAATGATTGATACGTTTTCAAAAGTTCAGTATTCTTGCTTTTTTCATTTGTTCTCTTTTTTAAATTTCTTTCAAGATTGTGAATAAGCTAGAATCTTCTTGAAGCGGCACTCCACGTCAATTCATTTTCATAATTTCTGTCATCCGACATGAAAAAAAAACTTACATTAGGTTATAGTTTACTTTACAAAAAGAATATTGTTATTTAGCCCTTAGAATTTAATTTGAAGAATTTTTCAATTTTAGGTTTTCTGATAAGCTTGTAACGTAATTATTTTTTGAACGCGGTATTAGAGATCTAAATATTCTTATGACATATTTGCCAAAATTGGACTTAGAATATTTCGAATAACCATTGTGTCTACCTCACGGACGATTTTAAATTCCCGGTTTTCACCCGGTAAACATTTTATTTTTCCCGGTGAATTTGTTATTTTAATATTTAGAAACTGATGAGAGCGCAATAGTTTATTTGAATGTCTCATTTGGTATTGTCAATTTTATTAATTCTGAATTACCATTTTTTTCTTTCGAATGGATTAAAAGATATCTAAATTTTGAATAACATGATTATAGTTTGAAGTCAATTTGTCCATTTTTAAAAATGTTATTGCAAAAAGAGTTCAAATGGTAATGTTTTCCTATATTTTGAATAGCACCCAAAATAATAATCGTTTCTCAATGTTCTTGTTCTCATTATTTTAATAAGTAAATTTCTGTTGAATAGCTGTAACTTTTCAGAATAATTGTAAAAAATTTCTCGCATGGTGCATCGATACATTTCACGATGGTTCTTGACTGACCTACCATTTTGAACCCGGAAAATATCGCCTGGGCCTTTTTTGAGAAAACTGAATTTTTGATTTCTTAAGTCCGTTGCTAGGCGTACTCAAATTTCAGCACAAATAATATTCGGCTTTTCGGTAGACATAGACACTGCCTTTTTGTAAAGAGGTTATTCAACATATTTTCATAAAAATAACTTGAAACTGGGATTTCATTGACTTGAAACGTTTACTTTATTATACAAAAAAAAGGATGTAGATGCTAAATATATGACGAGAACTAAACCTCTTTAATATTTTTGTAAAACGGAGAAAAAATTGGAAAATTATTATTGTTTTGAAAATTGCTTCTTTCCAGTCCAGGTCTCAACAGCCTGAGCCAGAATTACTCTAAAGCGTATAAAATTCGCTGCAAAAATTAAAAAATTGAATGTTCTATCCCTAAAAGTTTCGGAATCATGGCCCTTAGAAATTTACTTTGAGCGAATAATTTTGTTGGAAAGATAACAAATTCTAGTTTTTGTGAAAGAACTCATATCCTGTGCATTGCTGGTAAAAGTTTCCAGTAAGTAAATTAAATTAGAGTATACTGCATTATGAGTCAATAGGAAAAATAAAGCTCTATATCTCTGATAGAGATTAAAATATGGCCTTCTATTTCGATTCACTCAAAATGGAATCTAATTTATTCGGCGATAATATTTACATGCGAAGCTCAGGAAATAAGTTATTCCAAGAAAAGCGAAATTTAATACAAAAATTGATCTTCAAACAAATTTTATAAGAGAGGGGAATTTGCATAAGTCCTTCATTGATGTTTTAATAGACCTAGAATTTTTTTTTTTTTGCACTACTTAAAATTGAGTCTCCCTTAATTTACTTACTGGTAATTTTCACCAACGACGCGTATAAGACAATTTTTTAAAAACTAGAATTTCCTATCTATTCAAAAAAATTATTCGCTCAAAATCGATTTCTGAGAGCCATTACTCGGAAACTTTTGCAGATAGAACATTCACGTTTTTTTTTACTATTGAAGTAAATTTTCTACGCTTCTATTCCGGTACAGGTTCTTGGGCCCTGCCATAGGCTGGAATGAAGCAATTTTCAAAACACTGATATTTTTCCAATTTTTTCATGCTTTGAAAACATTGATGGGATTCAATTCTCGTAAGATATTGAGCACCTACACCTCTTTTTTGGAGGCTGAGGTCAACGTTTAAGGCAGAAAAATTCCACTTTTGAGTTATTTTTTGAGAAAATATGCTGAATATAGCCTCTTTAAAATTACACAAAATTAAGTTTTCTCGAAAAGGGCTCCGGTGATTTTTTTGTTTTTTGAGGCGCAAAATGATCATAAGACATCCCAGAAATGTAAACAGGAAAAAACTGAGTTGAAGTCAGTCGAGACCCGCCGCGATTTTAGTAGAATCCAGAAAAAAATTGTGTTCACTGAATCAAATTCCTAATTATTTCCCGATTTTGCCGGTCAAGTAGACACCCTGAATAGAAGATTTTTGATTCTATCACAATTCAGAGACCGGATTCTATAACCGCCTATACATTTTTCTCTCTAAACGGCCTTGACATTTGAAGGCTTTTCAAACAAGTTTCGAATTTCAATTTTGAAACTGTATCAGATCGAAATTCCATCCGGAATACTTTGTTTTGGGTAAAAAGTTATTTTTATTATGCAATAATTACTTTTCACTTCACAAAATAAACTGAAAACACTTTTATATACACAAATTAAAATGCATGTTTAAAATTCTATCTGCCCTTTCTATGTTCTGATGTTTAGCACCAGATGTCGTATGACAGTTGTTTTATTCCTAGTAGCATCCGGCCCCTCAATTATAAAGCACGAAAATGATCCAATGGATCATGAAGGACGAAACAATAGTAAGGAGAACCAACGTTAATGCATTTTCGGCGAAAAAGTATGGTAGCTTTTTGAGGAATAGCAAATTTTCGGTGACCCTCGGCCAAACTGCGGGTTCTTTCCAAGAGTTCTTAATGGCCCTCGTGGAGATTTCACTCACCAGTCATGTGAAATGCCTCAACTATTTCCCAAAAAGTTGTCACGTTTTCGTAACACACAGTTTGCTTCCGTTACTATTACTTCGTGTTATAAAGATTTGTCATGGAGAATATACTTTTTTCTTTATTAGATTTGTCATGAGATTTGTCATGGTGTTTTTCATTAGATGTGTCATGGTCTGTGCCATAATCTCATGCTGTGTCATGATCACTTGTCATGTGATGATGTGATGACCATGTGATGCTGTGATGAACATTTGACAATATGATCGTCATTTGATGACGTGATGATCATTTGATAATGTGATGATCATTTGATGATGTGATGATCATGCAATGGTGCATCATGATCATGGTTCATGGTCAAGATGATTCATGATCTCATGATTTATCATGATATTTGTCATTAGAGAATTCTCCATGAGATTTTGTTATTAACTGTGGGAGAAAACTAACAGGAATAATTTTTTAGCAGGAAACTGGTGCATTAGCGATGACGGAGATGAAGAAATCATTGAGCTTCGATCAAGTGACAGCGGACCATGCAGGAAATACCTAGCACAGGCTTCATCCTCAACATCATCAACAGCGCAACCACTCCTGCAGAAATACCCCCACGCACACGCGTCATATACACTGCCACTCCCACCCCCACAGCCACAGTCACAGTCATACGCACAAACCTCAACATCCCCTGAGGCAGAGACGGGACTCTTCAGGCATCGGTCTGGGTCAAGGTACGTAAAAATTATTAAAAAATTACCAATTTTATATTCTAAAAAAATGTATAATGTAATATCGATACCAAGATCTATTCTTTATACATCTCACTGTGTACATGGAGGAGGTAGAGGAAGCAGTAAAGGAAGGGAGGTAATAGGAAGTGGTAAATAGGAAGAGAGGAATTAAAAAGGGCATGCATGAGGACATAAAAGTCGTTAAGTGGAGAAATTACTTCAAAGGAATGAAGGGGGGTGAAGAAGAAAGTATAAGGTAGCACGTGATAAAGGTATTGGAGGGTGAAAGGAAAAAAGGATATGACATAAGCAGGGAAGAAGTGAACGAGTCATTAGAAAGGCTAAAAAAATAGGATGGAGAGTGAAACGCTGAAGTATGGTGGGAAAGGAGTGAAAGAAAAAGTGTGGAAGAACCTGTAACAAAGTATGAAGAAGTGCAGGATGGGATGATAATATATATACATATAGTAATAATAATGGAGGATAGAACTAGTAGTACCACTAATGAAGAAAGGATAGTGTAAAAATGTGGAGGAATATAGAGGAATCACACTCATGTCAGTGGGCTCTATAATATGTACGGAAGTTCTCAGAAACAGGGTATAAGAAAGAAATGAGAGGAACAGATAACATTTCCGTCCTAAGCTACCTAGTGTGCATAATATATTATCTCAATGATGATTCTACTTGAAATTCACGAAATGTCTATACATGGATTGAAACGTTTGAATAGCTAAAGAATTGATTTTTTCTTCCTGAAAAGGTTCGTTTTTCATTTCATATAATGCAAAGTTTTTTATATTATCATTGGAAAACATTATATATATATTAGAACAACTCATAAGTGTCAGTAAAGGGCTCGAAAATTAATCTTTTTTGCTTAGAAAGCTTTTCTTAATTTCTAAATGTGCTTCTTTACATTTTTGCAGTTTTCCATATTATTACTTTTTGGGCTGATGTAAATGATTTTCCAAGGAAAGAAAACATTTTTTCAATACAAAATTGGACAAGAATTTTAGGCAATACGATTTCTTACGTGTGGGGGAGATATAACCCCCGTGGAAACGTATTTGCCGTTACACGAAAAATTCAGGAAAAATTCAAAGTTGCTTTTAAACCAAATGAAAGCTTTTTGGGTGCTCTTCCCTCAATTTGAGGAAACATTTTTTTTTATTTGAACAACGCTAATACGTATACTTTTATGGATCCGTGAACTTTTTCAATAATTCTACATCCTTTCCCCTCGTCACTCTCTTTTCATCGACAATTTATAATTCATAAGAGTATATTTTTCCACCTATCTAATGAAACAAATCAAAATCAAATAATCAATAAAAAATAAACACGCTATAATAAATCTTATCATCGCGTGCTGTGTGCGCGGCTCGCTTTGCTCGTAATTTTGAGCGCGCCTAGGGCGCGCGACTGTTGTTTCTCGCGCTTCGCGCTCGATAATGTACTTACCTCGCGCTACGCACTCGGTTATTGTATTTCCCCCACATTCGTGTACAGACCTTTTAAAATTAAAGGCCAAAGTATCGATCTTGTCCGAAATGTAAGCTTTTCTTCTTTATGTTCAACATTTTTCTATCAAATGTATATCACATTTATTTATGTACCTCTGTATGAGATTGCTCATTAAGATTTTGCAATATAAAGTACAAATTTTATTCATCATGATACCTTTAATATTTGTTTCTTATTTTGCATTATTTTTCATTCTCAACTAGCCTGACAAATTTATCATTTCAATAAATTTATAATATAACAATTCCGTAAAGTGGTTTTGAGCAAATTTTTAGATATAATTTAGGCGAAAAATGTTGTTAGATAAAATGTTATTGCAGCTTGTCTCCTTTCTCCAAAAAGTTGATTTTTTATTTTTATAACAAGAGTTTATGAAAAATTTGTAAATTTTTTTCGGTTGAACAACATTTGTCTTTCCATTTTTTTTCGTCTCTTGGGCCATTTTTCTAAATTTTAATTTTTTTATTTTTAATCTTGTTTTTTACGATTACAGAAAAATTTACTTGTTCTGTCTGAAAATTATTAGCAACAAATTTGTATATCCTTGTTAGGTGAATAACTCTCATCTATTAATTCGTTTCGTACCTTGTGTCGTTTTCCAAAAAATATAATTTTTCATCTTCAATCTTATTTTTCACGATTAAAGCGAAAACTGCGCATCCCATCAGAAAATTATAATGATACATTTTCAGCTCTTTTTCGGATGAGTAACTTTTGTCACTTCATTTTTCTTATAGTTTGTGTTGTTTGTACAAAACTTAAATTTTTCAGTTTTCAATTTTGTTTTTTACGAATAGAATAAAAACCAAGCATCCTATCAAAAGTAATAAGGAACAAATTTGTAGCCCTTTTTTGGGTAAACAAATTTTCTTTACCTTCTGTTTTTTCGTAATGTTGTAATGGCAATCTTCTAGAATGTTCAAAAAGTAACGCTTTTCTCTTCTCGACTTTTTTCATATCACCTGCTGTTTGGCTTTAACTTTTCATTTGCGTTTTTTAAATGTTGTAAGTGCTGTAACTCTAGTAATTTGTTTTTCATCAAAGAAAGTCGTTGTGATAAATTGTTCGTCTTTTTGAATACTAGGAACGACCATAAATGCAATTTGCAAATTCTAAAAAAAAGGTCTTAAAAATTTTTTAAATGCTCTAACTTTTTTTAATTTTCATCCAAAATAGCCGGCCAACAAGCTTGAACTTCATTTTAGGGTAGTTAAAATGAAACGAAAGGCCAATCCAATCTGCCAATTCTTTTGGAATTTATCGCGTTCATAGACAGACAGACAGACAGGGACATTCGTAAAAACCTGTTTTTCGGGTTCATGGGGGTTCAAAACGTGGACATTTGACAAAAACGGAGCGAATCAAATTTTATTTTAAAAAAACATGATTAAAGATACCTTCTCTGATGAAAATGTAAAAATATAAAAACTCAACGCCTTTGAGTGTTCAAGAAGACAATTTGAGGTACAAGATGATAAATTGAAAATTACTGAATTTCCACAAAAAATGTAGTAACAATTTCAGTGAATTTATTGTTGACCAATATATGTTATCATTTGGTAGGTTGATTTAGAAACATTTTTGTTTTCTCCTGATTATTTATTGAATCTCATAACAATGTAGTAAAGCAACTAACTGAACAGTTGGTTATAGTATATGTTTCGTTTAGTGAAATTGAAGTTATTTTGTGCGGGATTAGCACATTTCGAATCTCTGGGATTACATCAGAGTGACCAAATGAAAGAAGCTGGTGTCCAAATAATATATTTTCACTTCTTGAATTATCATACATCCGTAGGATTAGAACTTTGAATTCCAAACAAATTTAAACTGACGGCCATGTACCGCCTGAGCTGCTCTATCATTTTCTTTGTCAGAATGTGCGAATTGTACTTGCCTGAAAGCCTGCATCTGCAAATTAAAAAAAAAATTATTCAAAGCAGGTGACATGCGCCTACATAAAAGTGTTTCATAGCTTGTTGTTCAGACCTGTCCTATCATATACTATACTGTACTATACAGTACTGTACGGTACTGACTGTACTGAACTGTACTGCAATGCACTGTACTGTAATGTACTGTAATGTAATGTACTGTACTGTACTGCACTGCACTGTTCTGTATTGTACTATACTGTATTTTACTGTAAGACGAAGACACTAAAGATCTCTTTTATGAAACAATCGAGCAGGTTTTTGACAGGTTCTCAACTTTTGACGCAAAAATGGTATTGGGAAATTTCAACGCGAAAATTGGAAAAAAACCGATGTATAGGCCTACAATAGGATCAGAAAGTTTTCATGACGTCAGTAACGACAATGGAACTAGAGTAATAAACTTTGCAGCTTCAAAGAACCTCGTTGTCAAAAGCACATATTTCAAGCATAAAAATATACATGAGGCCACCTGGAGATCACCAGATGGTAACACTCACAATCAGATTGATCACGTTCTAATTGACAGAAGACATCATACAAACATTCTCGATATAAGATCGTATAGGGGAGCGGATTTAAATTCAGACCATTTTCTCGTGATAGTAAAAATAAGATCTAGGCTAGCGATAACTAAGAAAACAAGCCGCACAGAGCCAACAGTTCGTTTCAATAAAGATAAGTTCAAAACAGCAACAGAAACATTAAATTATCAAGTTGAGATTTCTAACAGCTTTGACGCTCTCCAAGAACAGAGAGACGTTAACAATAATTGCGAGGAGGATCCGGAAACCCTGTGGAGCAATATAAAAAAGGCGGTGAAGACAGCCGCGAAACTTACGATAGGTTTAAAGAAAGTAACAAAAAGCAAACCATGGTTTGACGAAGAGTGCATACTCGGGTCTGAAAAACGTCGGAAGACCAGACTAATTAGTTTACACAATAAGTGCGATCAAACACATAAGAAGTATCTCGAGATTAGTGAAAGTACAAATAGGCTCTATAGATCCAAGACAAGGGAGTGGGAAAAGAATAAAATACTAGCAATAGAAACGCATAATAAACAGAATAACCCGCGCGAGATGTACAGGGGAATCAATTTTATAAGGAAAGGCTTTCAAAGTAGAACGGAAGTAATGAGGGACGAAAATGGCAATCTAGTAGCCGACGCGACAGAGAGACTTAATTTATGGAAAGAATATTTCGGTAAACTATTAAATGTACGCGAAGCCCCCGTTGAAGGTAATCTCGGCGAAATCCACACGGCTGATCTACTAATTGATGATCCTGCTGATATAGAAATAGAAATGGCCATAAAGAAGTTGAAAAATAACAAAGCCGCGGGCATCGACGACCTACCGGCTGAACTGATAAAAAATGGAGGCCCTTGCCTCACAAGACTAATCATTAAATTAATACGCATAGTTTGGAAAACAGAACGCATGCCGGAAAAATGGAATACCTCTATCGTTATTCCCATCTTTAAAAAAGGCGATACAACTGACTGTAACAATTATCGGGGAATTTCACTTGTACCTTCGTGCTACAAGATCCTGTCTAATATAATCCTAAGTAGACTGACTCCTTTTGCCGAGGAAATCATTGGAGATTACCAGTGTGGATTCCGCCGAAACCGATCTACAAGCGATCAAATGTTCACAATTATGCAGCTGCTAGAAAAAAATGGGAATTTAAAGAAGTAGTGCTTCAGCTATTTATTGATTTAAAAAAAGCTTACGACTCTATTATACGCGCACGAATGTACTGGATCCTAGAGTTCTTGGGTGTACCAAGAAAATTGGTTAGACTTATCGAAATTTGCTTAAGCGGCAGTAGGGGTAGAATACGCGTAAACGGTAGTTCATCTGAAGAGTTCTCGATCCGCGATGGCCTGAAACAGGGCGATGCAGTTTCGTGCGTCCTTTTTAACTTGGTTTTAGAATACGTGGTTAGGCAAGTGCAGGCGAATCCGACCGGTGCTACCCTCAATGGGATAGTACAAATTCTTGGATATGCGGATGATCTCGACTTACTAGGGGATGATAAAGAAACGGTAGCTAAAAATGCAGAAATCTTGATCACAAAAGCCAAAGATATTGGCTTGGAAGTTAGCGAATCGAAGACAAAATACATGACCGTCGTCAGATCCGAACAAAGTAATCAAGACTGGGATCTTATGGCTGGAAATATGAAATTCGAAAGGGTTAGCGAGTTTAAATACCTCGGGTCTATTATAACTAGCGAAAATAGGATTAAAACGGAAATCAACGCACGGCTGCAAGCCGGCAATGGGTGCTATTATGCAGCAAACACACTATTAAAATCGCGATTGCTATCTAGAAACATCAAAGTAAGAATCTACAAAACAATAATAATGCCGGTCGTCATGTACGGGTGCGAAGCGTGGGCGCTGACGAAAGGAGAGGAGAATAGGTTTAGAGTTTTTGAGAATAAAGTACTTAGAAAAATCTATGGTCCAAAACGGGACGAAGAGACCGGCGAATGGAGAAAACTGCATAATGATGAGCTGCATGCTCTCTACGGGTCAGCAAATATTAATAGAGTAATGAAAGCTCGTAAACTAAGATGGGCGGGGCATGTAGCAAGAATGGGAAATGAAAGAACAGTGGCGCAAGTTTTAAGAGGGAGACCGAATGGTAAGAGACCCTTAGGCAGACCGAGAAACAGATGAGAGAAAAATGTAAGGGATGATTTAAAAGAACTAGGACATGATTACTTAAACTGGATGGAGGATGCACAGGACAGAGATGTGTGGCGGTCTCGGGTTAGTGAGGCAATGAACTTTCGAGTTCGAACTGCTAATCCATAATAATACTATAGTAGCATGTACTATCTGATTCTATACGATCCGATCTTATCCTATCCAATATTTGAGAAAAAAGTACTACACACGGACGCCCAGGTGGACGAAGACATGACGAAAGCTATAAGGGTTTCAGCCTGTGCTCTGGCCAATCCAGAAACCAATCTTTCGAAAGTCATCGTGCTCACAGACAGACATACATACACACATACAGACAGACAGAAACATTCGTAACAACCTGTTTTTCAGATTTAGGGGCTTTCAAAACGTGGTCATTTGACAAAAACGGAGTGGATCAAATGTCACACAAATCTAATACCTTCTCTGATGAGAATGTAAAAATTCCAAAACTCTGCATGATTCCTACACTTTTATTTTCTAGAATGATAAACCAAGCATAATACCTGGCGATAGAAATGAATGCCTTCTGAAAACGAAAATAAAAGACTATTATTGTAGTTATAAAATGAAAAAAATTATTGAAGATAATTGCAGTTTGGAATCTAACTGAAAAAGTTGCAAGCAATTTTTTTCCATACATTTCAAATGAAAATGATTTAACTTGCTCACAATAATAGATAACAATTCACCTGTTTGCCCCATTCTAGTAAAAATACAAGCAAATGTTATTTTTTTTCTATTTATTCAAATTATTTTCTCTTTCAATTTATGATCTATTTGCTGTTATGAACTCACTTTTAAATGCAATTATCATGTAATTATTATATTTGATTGAAATATTACGAATCTAACTCATTTTGAATAAAGCATTTTGAATACATGCATTTATCTTTAAAACCCCTATAATTTTTCAATTCAATTATTTCAATCATTTTAATTGGCAGATTGGAATATATGAATTCCTATCTAATACAACGCTGCTGAAGGCTAGTGACCTTCTGAAGTTTTGGTGGGACAGACGTTACAACTAGACTCTCCACCATACGATGAATCACTACTTAACTTGGACATGATTTCGACTCGCAAAACAAATTTCGCGCATAAAGGTGATAGTTCGGTGTACACTGTACAATCTCAACAATGAATAATACAAACAACAAAATAGCCTCGGAATGGACTGGAACTCTGAATGACGAAATTCATACATACGGTAAACATTAAGGTCAAATTTCAGGCGATGAATGGAGACTGGGTGTTTGGAATGCTAGAGGGATGAATAATCTCAAAGTTAGAGAAATACGAAAACTATGCACATAAGGAAACTAGATATTTTATGTGTACCTGGGACGAAGAAAAAGGGTTGCGAAAGTAGAAACATAGAAAATGGGGTGTTGGAAGGCGGTTTTGAAATATAATCAGGAGTAGGTAGTGAATCACATAGTAGTCAAGGGATCGGTCTAATTATGAATGAAAAATCAAGACAGCATTTCAAAGATCAAGACTAAGAGAACTAGAAAAAGATACAAGAGTCATGAGGGGTTTCGAATGCAATACTGATCATTACCTTCTAGTTTCCAAAATAAACTTAGGGCAGGGATCGAGACGTGCAAATGCTTTTTCAGAATAAGATAAACGAACGCATAGATGAGGCAACTTGGGAGGCGCTTGAAAGCAATAAAGATATAGATAGCGCTTGGACTATGTTACGGGATATCATTGTTGAAACTGCGACCGAAGTATGTGGTACGGCGCTTGTAGGAAGAAAAACTGGTGATGCATGGTTGAATGAAGAAATTGAGGCAGCCCAACAAGAAAAGAAAGAAGCGTACAAGAGAACGTTGAACACCACAGTCCTTAGCGATGAGGAGAGAAATAGACTTGAAAATGATTACAGACACAAAAGGAGGAAAGTTAAACGATTAGTCAAGGAAAGTAAACATAAAATTAGAACAGAAGAAAATAAAAAAATACACAACGACTTTTAAGGAACCATGAAACTAATATTTAAAGAGATGAACGAAAGTACAAGTGCAGAGTTTGTCAGCATGAGAAACAGCAAAGGTGAAATGCTATATGATAAAGACGGGATAGTAGACGCTTTGAAAGGCTTTTTTAAACAATTATTACGAGGTGAAGATATAGGGCAACAGAACTGCGACATTGAACATAATGCATTAGAAAACCCAGTTGAAAAGTATGTGTCACTGAAGTTAGAGATATAAGTAAGAACTTAAAAAACGGTAAGGCTGCTTGTTATTAGCCCTGAAATTCTCAAATACGGTGGCAAGTAAATACCTCACAAGTTGTGCGAATTGATAAATTTATGTATCGAGATGGGAGAAGTCCGAGACGATTGGAGGAAAGCGATTATAGTACCAATATACAAAAGAACTGGAGATGAAAGCAACTGCAATAATTGCAGAGGTATCAGCTTATTAAGTTTCGCGACTAGAACATAGTCAAAAATATTTATTCGTAGGGTAATGAGAATAACATGAAAAAATATATGGGATGTCCAAAGTGGATTTAGAGACAGTAAAGGTACGTGAGTTAGCTTCCGTAGATGGCAAGATTTTCATGGCAGAATCAATTGAGGACTTGCAAAGAATATTCAGTAAACTGAATACAAGCATGGAGAACATGGGCCTCAAAATTAACGTAATTAAAACAAAAATCATGGCGTTTGAAGAAAAAAGTGAGGAAACAATATGCAGCATTCTCCTAAATGATGAGGGATTAGATTAAGTTGACAAGTACGTATATCTAGGTAGCCTATTCACTAGCGATGGAAAGATAGATGGGCAATTAGGCGCATAAATGAGGGTAAGAAGGTTATCGGTAAAGTATGGCCCATTCTCAGAAGTGAAAAAAATATTTAAAAATGTTAAAATGGCACTACATAATTCTATATTCGTGCCGACTGTACTATACGATAGCGAGACATGGACATTTCAAGAAAAGGACAAGAGTAAAATTAACGCGATTGGCATTAAATCTCTGCTCACAATATGCACGAAAATACTGATGGACAAATTCCGAAACGAGATAATCCTCAAAGAATGTGGTGCAGGAGAGACACTAGTTGACATATGGGAAAGAAATCACTTAAGATGGTTCGGACATCTTGAAAGAATGAAAGATGAACGACTGACCAAACAAGTGTATAGAGGTAAAGTAAATGGCAAAATGCCCAGAAGTAGACCGCCGAAAAAATGGTTAGAATCTGTGATTGATAGATTAATCCGAAGAGACATAAGAAGCCGTAGAAACACAAGCGCTTGCGTGAAAAAGTACATAGACGTGAAGGAAGCTGGAGTAGTGTGCTAGAACAAAAAATGACGGCGAAAAATAGTTTTTGTAAACAGAGTGAAAATAGAGTTAATGACGTCTGAAACAAAGACCTTGGATAATACTGTGGGCCCAAGTTGGAACCACACATAACAATTTTGTGAGGCTCTTCATTCGGGGTGATCGCTAGAGAGATTAATCAGCAGCCTGGGTCGAAGCAGTGTTGCGGAACGAACGTGTCATTTAAATAAATAACACTAGAATTCTATATCAATCTAAAAAATCTATACCCCCTACCTGACATTACTCCTTTCCACACCAAGCAAGTCACGGCTACGCCGAAAAGGAGCTGGTTTTATGGTATGATAATAATAATAATAATAATAATTTATAAAACAAAAAATAAACATGTTTTTAACTAAAGGAAAGTAAAAACAAGAATATGAAAGTATATATTGAGTGAAGGTGCAAACCTGTTCAGAAGTGACAGTTTGAATATCCCAACATAATAACCAAGTCACAACTTGCGTACAAGGTGGTGTTGTTGTAGATCCATGGTATGTCACATACTTAGTCAAGTAAGACTTTTTTAGTTTAAATATTGATATTGAAAACGGGTCAAGATTTGCTGTTTCTCCTTGCTTCTTCACCTTAGATAGCCCTTCTATTATCGGTGTAAGTACTGCATTGTTTGGATTTATCGTCTAAAATCATAATCTTATTAAGAATATTAAAAAAGTTCCATAGGTGAAAAACAGTTTCTGGTGCTCAAATTTCGCAACTTATTTATATCACACTTTTTTATCTCTAAAAAAATGTTATTGGGTCAAAGAAAGTAATTTCCGTCTGAGAACATGGCAAATGTCAGAAACACTAAGAAACCATCGATAAAATATGTAACATTTTTTTGCAAATTTTTTACCCCTCCACTTCCCCGTTGACAAGTATAAGAATTCACAGAAAAGTAAATAAGTGCTCACATTTTTACTGTTTTCAATGAAAGAAGCTTCGATTGCAAATATATAAAATTCAAAAAATTTCAATTTTATTTCTTCAAACTTGGACTATTTAAAAATATATATTCAAAATTGCATTATTATCTGTTATGCACATTAAATATTTAAAAATCTTCAATTGCAAATGTGAAAATTTGAAAAATATTCCATTCTAAATCTTCAAAATAGATCTACTGGTTGCAAAAAGAACGTTCAAAGTGCGTGATTTTAAACTTTAAACATTTCACATCAATCAGTTTTAAATTGCAAATCTAAAAAATTAAAGAATTTTAAATTTCGAGTTAAAACTGAAGAATTTAAAATTGTGAATCTTTCAAATTAAACTCAATATTCCAAGAAAACGTTCAAAATTACAAACATTTAAAATACAAATCTTGAAAATTCATTGAATAATTTTCAATTCCAAATGCTGAAAATTTACAACTAAAAATTATGCAAGTTTTACGATTTACAATTCGAAGTTTTGTAGTTCTTACGATTTACATTTTAAATTTCTCAAATTTGAAATATTTGAAATTGAAATGTCTGGACTTTCGATCTTAATGATCATCAAAATTTAAAAGTTCTCATTCATACATCTTTGGAGTTAATGAATCATCAATTGCAAATGTTAAAAATAGAAGAATTTTTCATTCTAAATCTTTAAAATTAAACTACATATTCCAAAACCATCAATAAAAATTGTATAACATCAAAACATAAATCTTAAAAATGGTATACTTTGAATTCCATAATCTCAAAATTCAAAATTTGTAAATTCTAACACTTCAAAATTATAAAACTTTTAATTATAAATGTTTCAAATTGAACATTTTTAATTTTGAATATTCATAATTAAAAATTCTGTAATTTTAACTAAGAAGATTATAAATTACTTCAATTTGGAAGTTTTCACATTGAAAACTTGACTTTTCATCTTTAAAATAATACAGATTTGAGAATTTTGATTTGTATAACTTCAAAATAAAGTAGTTCAAAATTACATATTTTCAAATTAAACGCATCAAGAATTGATAAATCTTCAATTGCGCATCTTGAAAAATATTTTTGAAGTGTCATGATTTTGAATTACACTTCAAAATGTATTAGTGTTGGAAATGAGAAACATCAGAAAGATTCAAAATTCTAGAATCACTCCAAAAAATATTCGTTTTAAATTAACAAACCATTTTCTTTAAGCCACATAAATTTCTTTGAATCAAGAAAAATTTCTCCTTATATTCAAATAAATTAATTGAAGGCCGTTTTAAATTAAAATTTAAATCACAATGAACGCTGATGAAAGTGTATTAAAAGAAAATTATACAATTTTCTTAAATATTTCATCAAGTCATTCAAATTTAAAGGTTTAACAACAATTTAGGTGATTAGAATTCTCTACTAAAGGTTTTAGATATTGTGACTTCCTGTTCAACCTGTCGTCAAATTTAGAAAAGTAGATGACCAAATCTGAAGGTATATTTAGTAAATAATTCAATAAATTTAGACGAATTAGTGAATTAAAAAATTGTACAGAAGACTTTGCTTTTATGAATATTGTTCCACATAATAATGGGCAAAAATCAAAATACTAATTTAATTATACCGATATTGAAATCTTACGACGTTCTTACAATCGTTTATTATAATTAATGAACTTTAACTTTTTACTATAATTTTGGATACGTGGTTGATTTGTTGAAAATATTACGCAAGAGTATCAGTTATCCCCCCCCCTTCCCTATTTAAAAGATTGTCGAATTTTTCTGACCCCCCCCCCCCCCCCCCCTAAAAAATCTGTTACGAAAATTATGGATGGCCCCTAAGAATATTTCTTGAGAAAGTTTATGTAAGGAAATTAATTTTTCAAATTTGAGCTCCAAATTATTAGCACCAAATATTGTAAATTGTGTGCCTTCGTTTTTGGAAGATCAAACAGAACACCAATCACAGAAATACCGTCAGGTTTATATGTAGCTTTGTCCAATGAGCCATAAATTTGTTTATAATAGAGCATGTGCATCTCCAAGGCAAAGCTGTTAAAGAAAGTATAGAAATGATTATTTTAAAATAACAGAAAAAGATTATTTTCGTGTATTGAGTGAAAAAAAAACCATTATTATAATAAAATAGAGTTCAGGAAGAGACAAATGAGTCTCTGATGATTATTTCGCGAAAAAGGTCAGAAGAATAAAAATATCTTAAGATCTTACTGCTTTTCATCAATAGTGTGCTCACTCCCCTTTACATCCGACGTACTCCAATGAAAGTGAAATCTGCTGAAGACATATGTGCCAACGAGAGGACCACCACTAATGCTTGGCCTTTCAGATGGATAGGTTGGCAAAAATTCCACTATGTGTAAAAGAAAAATATAACTTATAATTCAAATTTAAGACGAAAAACAGGTTGCGTTTTTGAATACAAAGTGAAATTTGAAGAAAAAAAAATGACCAGAGACGTGCAGAAAAAACTCAACTGTAAATTTCACAAGATTATATCACTTCATAGAGCAGGTAATTTTAATTTATAAGCGCACTGGCAAATGAAAAATGTCTCAATTTTTTTAATCACAATATTTAGAATAATATACAGCACAAAAAGAATTAAATTTTTTCAGAAAATAAAAATGTTTGTACCTCTAAATCGACGTTTTTTTTACTTTCTTGCACGGAATTTTCTATTATGTATAACAATAACAAATTTTGTAATCTTATATAACTCCACTACACGTTCATAAAATGTTAACCCCTCTACAAAAATGTAACAAACTCAACAAACAAAAATCACTAATAAACAAGACTAACTTCATTGAGAAGATGATTTTATTCTTCCCCAATAATCTATTCAACGACAGTAACTGCAAAAATTACTTCAAAATATGTAAAGCCGTAAAAGAAAAAAAACACGGTTTTGAAAAATTCTACGAATTCAATTGATTAACAAAAAAGTTGTAAAATTCACAAAAAGTGTTATTAACGAATATTTTTTTCTCGCATTCTTTTTTTTGTGCTGGAGGATGACTGGTGTTATACTCTCGGTAGGATCCTGGGTAGCACTATCTAGTCCCGGGATGCTATTTAGACTTTTCGCCAGATGTTTGGAAGCAAAGACAAAAAACAGAAGTTAGAGTTATCAAAGGCAAAGGATATTTTTCTTGTAGGGAAACCTCCCGACAGTGGATAATGCAACTTGCAGTGAATAATCAATAATTCAAAATACTAATGTATGAAAAATAACACAATCCCACAAAAAAAAGTCTCGTTGCATCAGACAAGACCACCGTACCGATACGTTTTTTGGGGTCGCTGGATATAAATCCGGGACCTGTTTGATCCCATCAGTTGCGGATGAAGGACATTCCAAGGTCAAAGTGGAACAAAAACGATTATGCGGAGAAATCTACGATTCTTATACGTTTTTATGCATCAGACGAGAGCACCATACCTATACGTTTTTGGGATGACTAAATCTGTACTCGGAGCCTGCTTGATCTCAACAGGTAAAGATCAAGGTCTTTTCAAGCTCAGCTTTTGCTTATCAAATAGGTATGCATTGTTGACCATGGATTCTGAGAGAACGGGGAATTTTACGTTCGCATATGGTTTGACCTATGAATCAAAGTGACATCTACAGGTCATACGAAGGTCAATTCATTCTTTCAAATTAATTTATCTGAAATCAAAAATGATCTGCATTGAGAAATCTATAAATTACAAATGCGGTACCGGTGAATGACGTTTTCGAGTCTTCTAAGAAAAAGGATAGTCTCTGTTATATACTGGCTGCCAGAACGTCACGGTTATGAAGGACTGATGAAAGCACTGGGGCATTCCTGATCCTGTTGCTGAAATTTAATATACTGCTTCCTCAGAGGATGCTGAAAATGGTGACAACTACCTCAATCAAGGATGTGTAGAATGATCCATTTTCCGATTCTTTGACATAACGAAGCCAGTCAAGGCATACTGCCCTGCAGAACAGTAAAATGACCTTCAAGCTTACATCTAAGGTCACCAGATAGTCACCCACCATGACCCCAACAACTTTCACACAGGTCATTTTCCCCTTATCCGGACGAGATAACAGCTTGAGAAGATCAAGAGAGTGATTCGACCTTCATTTGACCTTCAGAGGTCATTTTGATCTGAAGGCCGCAAACCGAGTGCGAACGTAAAATAACCCGCTCTTTCAGAATCCGCGGTCAAAAACGTGTTTCCTTTTGATAAACAAAAGTTGACCTTAAATGACCTTCAGCCTGACCTGTTGGAGTCAAACAGCTCCTGGATTGAGATTCAGCGTCCCCGAAAATATATACGAATTGTACTTCTCTCCGCTTAAGCGTTTTTCCTCAATTTGTCTTTGGAATGACCTTCATCCTGAACTGATGAAATCAAACAGAACCAAAATTCAGATTCAGTGATCCCAAAAACGTATAAGTGTGATGGTCTAATCTGATGTACAGAACACTTTTCTTGTTTGCGTGTGTAATTAATGTAATTTAATTAATAGTGATGACACTATACACCGTAGTATATTGAAATTAAAATTGATTATTTTTCTTTTATTGGTGCTCTTAACTAATAATTATTTCTTGCAGGTTACATTATTGACTGTAGGGAGGTTTTCCCTAGTGTTAAATGCAAGAAATTACTTTTTGCTCGTTAATCATTTGAATTTGTAAAATTGTTTTAAACATTTCTAGTTGAAACATATCTTTCCATCGTTATTAAGAGCTGGTATAGCCTGTTCGTATATAAATCATTTTGTAGGCTCAAATTATTTATCAACATTTTCAATTTCAATTGCTATTATTTGAGAAAACCTTCAGAAAGATACCTGATACTTTTCAACCCGTTTTCATAATTTTGAACAAAGATGTGACAATTGAAACCTCATGAACAAAAAAGTAGATTTTTTCTACTCTTGTCTTGTTTATTATTGATTTTTTTTGCTGATTCTTTCCCATTTTTGTAGAGGAGTCAATATTCAATGAACGTATAGTACATATTCACTATGGAACAGAAATAATACTATTTATAATTTAGATACACTTCAACTATACCACTATGACCATTATTCGTCACTTTCACTGTTGTTGGTTTTATTTCATCACCACTCATTATCAGATATTTTGGAAGCACTTCTATTATTTCACTCGTTCGAATATTTACAGGAGATTGATACGTTCCATTGCATTCTTTTCCTTCTTCACTCCACTTGTCAGGGTGTTGATAATCAAATGCTTTGAATAAAGATATTTTATTTGAAACGAGAAAAAAGTGAAGTTCATGAATTCCAAATTCCAATTCCACTTAGAAGTTCTATACTTTGATATGAAAAATCCAGTTCAACTCACAGAGAACTCCAACCAGCTGAGTGATAAAATGCACTGCACTTAAAATTCGTATGATGTTTCCTTTCGCCATTGAATGGGATTCTGAAATTACTGTTTGAGAATGCTTAAAAATATTAAAACGAGAATTAAATGCTACAACAATACTAATACACTGGAACTTGGATTTAAGAAGTCCAAATTTCGACGTTCTGCGAATTCATGTCCTTGGTAGTTTCGTGATAAGGAGGTCCATGGAACCTAGAGAGAGGGGGTGCTCAGTCATGCGTGACAAACAGCATGAGGTTGGTACCCTCAGCGCGTTACTTGCGTCAATGGTTAGCATGTTTCAAAATCCAACAGAAATGGTTCGAGTGGCTCTGACTTTCTGACGGTTTTAATCCAAATTCCAGTGTACATGAAAAATTTGAAGCTTAAAATTATAGCAAACTTCACATTTCTTTATCCGATTTGCCAGCTGTTATAGAAACTAAGCTCATTTCCATTTTAATTTATATTATAGTTTCAAACAGTTTGTTCTACACTTTTGTTTATTGAATGACTCTATAGCATGTCGTACATTTTTTACAGCTATATCCTGGATATTCGTATCAATGAACTCAATGAATTTCAATTAATGAAGTTATTACATATTTTGAAGAGTTATCCCTCTTTCTTAATTTCTTGATTCGAGTCAAACTTTTTGTGTACAATATTTCTAATACAATTAGTAATTTATATTAAATTCACTGATAATGGGTAAATGAAAAATATGTTCAACATATGGAGAGAAAAAAACTAGATTCAGAGAAGAACAAATAAAAGTGTTGAGTATCTACATTATAATTTAAACGAGTAGGTCAAAAAAGTAGCTAAAAATAAATATGTGAATAATGACCAATAAGCTGTAAGATTTCGAAAATTGAATTCCTAGAGGAAAAAAAACTTTCATAAGCAACTGAAGTATTTTTTCGATAATTTGAAACCAAAATAAAACGAAAATCAGTAAAAAATAATTTGTCGCGATCTATTATGTGGTTTTCCCGAGGGGTACATAACTCCTGCAATCGGTGTACAACGTTATTGTAATCACTTTGCAATCACTTGAAATCACCGTGAAATCACTTGCAATCACTAACAACCACTTGCAATCACTCACAATTACTTGCAATCACTTACAATCACTTGCAATCACTTACAATCACTTGCAATCACTTACAATCACTCTGCAAACATCTGAATTCACCCTGCAATCACGTGAAATCAAGTGTAATCACTCTGCAATCACCCGAATTCACCTTGCAATCACGACAAATCTAGTTCAATCACTCTGCAATCACCTGAATTCACCCTGAATTCAAGTGCAATCATTTTGCAATCAAATACATTTTCTCACAAAAAGGAAGAAATTTACGTTTTAAGTTTTTACTTATCAAAATCGATTAAAAGTTTGTATATTATGCATATATATTACGAATTGTCCGAATTTAATGCAAGAAATTGCAAGGCATTAGAAAAATAAAGGCCCCGTGCAATTGTTATTATTGATTGGCCCTCGGCGTGCAGATATCTTGCCAGCTGACGTCACGACATGAAATGCATAATTGTCTCCAATCAATAATAACAATTGCACGGGGCGATACTTTATTTTTCTAATTCCTCGCAATTTCTTGCATTAAATTCGGACAATTCGTAATATATGTGCATAATATACAAACTTCTAATCGAGTTTGATAAGTACAAATTTAAAACATTAATTTCTTCCTTTTTGTGAGAAAATGTATTTGATTGCAAAATGATTGCACTTGATTGCAGGGTGAATTCAGGTGATTGCAAAGTAATTGAACTAGATTTTACGTGATTGTAAGTGATTGCAAGTGATTGTAAGTGATTGTGAGTGATTGCAAGTGGTTGTTAGTGATTGCAAGTGATTTCACGGTGAATTCAGATGATTGCAGAGTGATCGCAAGTGATTGTCAGTGATTGCAAGTGATTGTGAGTGATTGTGAGTGATTGCAAGTGGTTGTTAGTGA
>CAKNXH010000933.1:271571-308238 GCA_932178445.1 Andricus quercusramuli
GATTGTGAGTGATTGTGAGTGATTGCAAGTGGTTGTTAGTGATTGCATATCTAATATCGTCTATAAAGTAGATCTCAAAAATGTTCGTCGTACGATTTCAGCAATTTCGAGTTATCAAGCTTCAAGCCAACTCAAGTTTTCGAGTTTTTTTAACATTCTGGCCCTACTAGCAGTACTTTAAAAACTGATTACAATCGCTTTTTTGCATGCAATGATTTTAAATTGACTTATGTTCATTTGAAAAAGCTGAGAATCAAATTGAAATTACTCTTCGTTTGCCTTTAATCACCCAAAATCTCTCATAATTCACCAAGAAATAATTGCAATCACTCACAATTCACCGTACAATGACTGGAATCACTCGGGATTCACCGTTAAATCACTGCAATCACTCGGAATTTACCGCGAAATAACTGCAATCACACGGATTTCACCATTAAATCACTGCAGTCACTCAAAATTGACTCTGCAATCACTGGAAATCACTGCGTTCACTTGCATTCAATGGCAATCACCTGAATTAACTGCATTCACGTGCAACCACTTGCAAACACTTGCAATCACTTGCAATCACTTGCAATCACTTGAAATCACTGGCAATAACTTGCAATCACTTGCAATCATGCAATCGGTGTACACCAAAATTCGAAGTTATGCACCCCTCGGGTTTTCCCATGTTTTCGATAAAATTCTTATTTTATTACCTTTTTTTAAATTTGTAACGAATCAGAATGTTTTATTAATCATGCGGTGCACTATTCTTCAAACCTTCCAATCTGAATTTACAATCAGCAGATTTGTAGCATTTTCAAATTTGCCGGAATATCGCACGAGGTTGAACACTTAGACCTGTTTTTAGAATAAAAATGAAAGATTTTCAGAAATTAAGGCTTTACTTTCCATGGGGCTTCATAAAAATGTGCTAACAAATTGTTTTCAAATAAAAAATTAAGGTTTTTCAAAAAGGGTCCCACTGAATTTTTTAAATTTAGGGTTAAAATATCCTAGAGGGGGGGGGGGGCCCCCAAAAAAAATAATAAAAAATAAGTCATTCAAACCGACAGTACGATTCCTAACTCAATGAACAAAAGTCATTTTTAGGTGATTTGTAACAATTATCTATTTAATATTCATAGAAGCGTCATGAAATATAACAAATATTAATGTGCGCTTACAATAAGGTGAGAATATCTGCGGTTTACCAATTTTTAAAACAATTTTTATAAATAAATGCATTTTCATTTTTCGAGAAGTCAGCTCTAAATGTCTTGACAAAGATAACTTGTTGTAATATTTTTGATGATGACAAAAACTGTTAGATATATCAACAATTTTTATAAAAAAATGCACACTCTGACCATTTTTCCATGAATGGGCTTATTTTTTCGAGATAAACTCGAAATGTCTTGTAAAAATAATCATAATGTGCATTTGATCATATAAAATAACATATGACAGCAAGTAGTCTTCAGCAGGAACATTCGCGTTAATTCTGCCAAAAAATGAAGCCTATTCATGGAAAATGGTCAAAATTTGCATTTGCTCATTAAAATTGTTTATATTAACCAGTTTTTTCAATATGTAAAATATGAAAGCAAGTCGTCTTTGAAAGGGCATGTCAAATTGATTCCGCAAACAAAATTAGTCAACATAGACGCTGCAAACCTACATTATAGAATAATTGTGTCTGTCAAACCTTCCCCTCCCATATTTTCCCTTCTCTACTTCTTCTACATTCCGAATATCCCCTCCCCTTACTTTACCCTTGGCACCCCTCCTAAATTTCTTCCTATTCTACTCACCCTTCTTTCCGTTTCATTAGCTAATACTCCCATTGCCCTACTACCCTTCCCCAGCCCTCACTTCCCCTCCTCCACTTAACCTCATTTTTAATCATTTTCACTACTTCCTCTCACTTACAGTTACTGTCCACACTTTCCCGCCCTAATTTCTCCTCACCTCCCCTTCTTCCTTCCCCTCATTATCCCACACTTCTTCTAGTTATCCTTCCATCATGCCCTCTACTCCCTTTCCCTCATTTTTCTTAATTTACTCTCACTTCCCCTCCTTTCCATACACTCATATCTCCTACTTCCCTTTCTTCCCACTTCACCATCTAATCGTCTTATTTCCCTACTAGCTTTCCACAGACCTACTCTCCTCCTCTGCTTACCCTCATTTTCAATAATTTCCCCTACTTCCCCTTACTGGAGTCACTGTCCTTAAATCCTCTCCCTAATTTTCCCTCACTTCCCCTACTTCTCACTCATCATTACTCCTTACTCACTTCCCCTAGTTCTCCTCCACTCCTTCCACATCATTTTCCCTACTCCATTCTCTCATATTTCCTCACTCCCTCTCATATTTCCTTACTCCCTCTCACTTATCCTACTTCCCTTTCTCGATACTGCACCAGCTAACACTTCTGTTCTGACGCTACCCTTCCACAACCCACATATCCCCTTCTCTACTAACCTTTATTTCTAATATAATTTCCTCTATTACCCCTTCCTTACAGTCACTTTCTCTACTTCTTCTTACATAATTTCCTTCCACTTCCCCTCCTTGGAAAAAATGACGACAGTCGGACACTTGTCTGGAACTGTAATGGTTAAACTGTCCATTTTTCTATAAAAATCATTTAAATAATTGGTAAACAGCAGAAATTCTTAACTGACTGTAAGAAAGAAGGTGGTCCAAAAATTTAACTTCCGATTTCTTTTAACGATCCTCCTCTCAATAGGTTCGTTTTCGGAAAAAACAAAATCCGTAAATTTTTTTTATCGTTAAATCATTCCCCCGGACTCTTGAAATTAACATGGAGTTATAAATGGAAAAAGCTCGGTTTTCGAAACAATAGTTTCCACTCAATAACTTTTAATTTTGACCCCCTAATTTCCTTTTATTGGTTTGATAGAAAACTGCTATTTTTTAACTTTTGGGGCATTTTCCGGGCACAATAAAAGAAGTAGCTATACTTTAATTCATACAAAATTTATAATAAGTACCTCTTTTCCCATTATTTCAAAAATCTATCTTTTCCCATTTAAAACTCCATGTTAATTTTGAAAGCCAAGGGCACGCGTAAAAGTTGAAAAGTTCATTTTTAAATATGCGGATTTTCTTTTTCCGGAAAACCAACAAATTGGGAGACTATCAATCACGACCGCCGTTACCATCCAGGATGCGAAAAATAAGTCGATTTCTTGTCTATTTTTCCTACCGGAAAACTCGGTTAACATACTGATATAGAGGACTTTCAACCACAGCTAAATGAACTAAATAACTATTTATTATGAAAATTATCAAATTATTTTCTATACGCAACAAATTTATCATCGAGCACCCTTTACCGAGCAAAGCTCAGGCTTACGGATATAATTTTAAGTTGTGAACGATAAACATTTGTATAAAGAATATTTCTATCTCGACTTACCTTGTATTTAGATTGGAGGTAATACCACATAGAAAATGAAAAGTCTACTGAAACAACTGTTTTCTTTCGTATGTCGAGGTATTAAGGAACTTTTCCAGAACGCGTACATTCGTAATGGTATATGTACTATATAGTTTTATTTAATAAATGAATGAACTCACAACTTCTGTAGAGATAGGGAATTTTGTAAAAACATGTTTATGACTTTTTTTATCTCTGAAACATCGTAAAGCAAATAATTTATGCATAATAAAACAATTATCAAAACTTTTCATCACGCTGGAACAGATAAAGAAAAGTTTTGTTATAAAGCATACATTTTTAAGAGGTATATATTATGCTGAATTTTATCGGAAATATGCACGGAAGGCCAATGCAGCAATTTTAAAAATTGTTTGACTTGCGACTTTGGTAAAGATTAGAAATTTAGTAGAAACAACAATGTGAAACTAGTAAAAAAGATTGCTTCAAGTTTTTAACAAAGCCGAAAAAGATTGACAAACATTTTTTTTAGTACGCATATACATTTTTTAGAGGAATATGGTTTCATTTTATAACTCACGACTATGGCAGAGATTGAAAACTTTTTAAACAAACAAACATACATTTTTTATGCTTCAGAAACGTTTTGTAATGAATAATGTAAGTGTAATAAAAATATTTACAGTGAAACTTTTTTACCACACCAGAAGAAAGTAACAACAAAAAATTTGAAACGCATGCATTTTTCAAAGTTGCATGTATAACTTTATTTTATACTCAATTTTATGCAATGGAATATAACTGCGATGCAAGAACATGGCCAATTACAAGTTTATTCGTAAAATGAAATGAATTTGTAGAATCAGAGTTGATCAAGGAGAAGGAAAAGAATAATGATTGACATAAATTGATTACAAGGACTGCAAAATGAAGTTTTTAGAAGTTGTTTCATAATTTAAATTTAATTGAAAAATGTGGAAGAATGATTCATGAATAAATTTGTGAATTATAACAAATTGGCGGGATTGAATGTATTTCTCCACCGAAAGTATAACTAAAATTTATTAAAGATCCTATCCTTTCATTAATAACGGTTTCCACGATTGTTAAGCTTATTATTTATCATACTTTATTGTAAGATCTAACAATTCCTTTGAATACAATTCATTCCCACAAGTTTTTATCATTTTATAAACTTGTTTATTAATGATTTCCTAAATTTGTTTGAATCAATTTTTACTTTTATCACATTTTCACAATTTATGTTCGGATACAATTATTTTAGTTATTATTTTTGAAGCTCGACTTTTTGGGAATCATCCTATTTATTAGTTGGGAAATAATTATTTATTTAACAATAATAATAATCATTAAGCTCACAGTATCTCAACTCGATGAAACTTATAAGCATATTCATTAAATATAAATATGAATGAATTGAATTTTTAAATTCATAAATTAACAACACACTTATATGAAATAATAATAACACCCATGAAAATTAAATTAAATTGAAAACTGTTATGGTCATGCGTATACAATTTTTATTTTATTTGATCAACTTTGATTGCACAAATCTATCTAAAAATTAATTGTACAAATAAAGTTGCATTAGGCCACATTTTTTCATCGTAGATGTTTTTGTTGGGTATAACTATACTGTACACAAAACTTTATAAGAACAATATACAGAACTCCAATTATTCCAGAAATGTCCACGTATATCGCATTATTTAAAAATAATAAAAAGATTCTGAAACTTTGCACAATTGATCAATTTTAAAGATTATCAAACACACGACTATGGTAGAGATTTGAAATTTGTTCAATACAGAAATTTATACGTTTTTTATATTTTCGACTCGTATGACGATGTATCTAAAAGCGCTGATTACAAATACAGACATAAACTACGTTTTCAAGTTTCTTCAAGTTTTAAACTTAAATATTTACATGAGTTAGTTGAAATGGGGTGCAACAGATTTCAACAAAAAATTCCCGAACCTTAAATTTTTATTTTGATAGGAAGACGTTTGTCACGTTTTTACTTTGAAAATACGATGTTTCAGTAATCTCTTCATTATATTTCACTCAGAGAAAAACTTGTCTTGAAACAGAAGCATCGTCCTCTTGTCTTTTGTTGATATCGTTGTATCCCTTTTGGCTTCAAGGCAATTTCATTCTCTTCTTTGTCCAAGCAAAGGAAAAACGTGTGACGTATTATGTGTACAACCCCTTATTTGACTGCAAGAGTAGGTGAAGTTTTTCGCAAAAGTATAATGGTTGCTGCAAAACGATTCTTTTTGAGACAAATGAAATTTCTTTCAACCTTAAATTTAAAAGGAAATTCAATTTCTGACAAGAAGCATCCTTCTAATACAAGAGAAAATTTCTCTGAGTGTTTATTGTTTAAATTAATTCCTATATGAGGTTTAAAAAATATAGAAATGTATATGATCTTGTTTTTAACAAATTTTCAATCTCTACAGTAGTCGTGAGTTTGATAAGTTTTCAAGTTGCTGCGATGTTTTTCTGCACACCTTTTATTTTCTTTGCATTATTCGATATACGATGTTGAAAGAATAACAAAAAAAATCATGAACTTGTTTTCTTATTTTGGCTGTTGATAGATATCTCAAAAATGTAGGATTCCTATGTAAATTGTTCGTCTCTCGAAAGCAAGTGCACTTTGCGAAATGTGGATCAAACTTATGTACGAATATCTTAAAATCACCCCAAAAACATCCCAGGATATCTAAAAGATATTCTGTCAAAGCAGAAATTCTAACATTTCTGGGATATACATAGGCGATTCCCGGAATGTTTTTTAAAAACGTCCCATAAACGCGCTACGATGTCTAATGGACATCTTAGTAAGACGTAAATTAGGATACCTTTGGGATGCCAATCGTATATCCACGGATGTATTTGAAATATACAAAAATACAACGTGCGACATTTCAGTTTTTAAGATGTGTCAAATGGGACCTTTCAATACCCCAAAAATGTCCAAAAAGCATTCCAGGATATCTGTAGGATATCATAGGATATTTTAAATAAAAACTTCTGATCAGTGCCTCAAAAACATCACAAAATATTTCATGGATATCCTAACAAAGCGTAAATTTCGATATCTATGGAATATTCATAGGATGTCCTAGAATGTTCAGGGATATTAAAAAGTCCCTAGTCAGATGTTGAAATCTTTCAGATCTCTTAAATGATAGTTGTTCATACTCCGAAACACACGCCAGGATATTCATAAAATATCTCAGCGAAGCATAAATTTTGATATCCTTTGGATATTCATTACGGATATCTAGTTCATATTCCAACCTAACATAAATGTCGATATCCCAGAGATATTTATAGGATATTACGAGATATTTCGAAAAATAACCAAAAATATTACGAGTAGGTATGTTTTTGAAAAAGTGTAAAATAATTACAGGATATCTAATAGATATCCCAGTAGGAAGTAAATTTCTATATTTTCAAAATATCTGTAAGATATTCATAAGATGTCATAGGATGTTATAAAAAATGCCCTAAAAACATCACAGAATGTCCAGCGGATTTCCTAATAAAGCTCAGAATTCGATATCGATGGAATATACATTAGATATCCTGGAGTGTTTTTGGGATATTTAACAGTTTTGAATAAGATATTGCCATTTTCAAGCCCTGGTAGCAATCTGGTAACCCTGGATATCCTATTTGATCCAATTTATATCTCAGGTAGTCCTCGGGATAATCCGTCGAGATATCCTGCAAAGCGGAAATTTGGATGTCCCAGGAAAATCAACAAGATATCCGGAATGTCCTTTGCACGTTTCTGGGAGATTTAAATGTTCCACGTAGGGCATATAAAAATTTCAGTATCCCCCTTGGAACACTTGAATATCCCAAAAAAGTCTCATAAATATCCCATATATCCTATTGCTGTTAGGGAGATATCTCAAAGAGAACATTTTAATATCCCAAAAACATAAAAGGATATTTACAAGATATTCCAACCAAGCATAAATTTCTATCTTCTAAAACATGTCAGGATGTCTGACAGATATTCCAGAAAAGCGTTAATTCCTCTTCCCCTCAGATATCCATGAGAAATCACACGATGTTTCTAAAAACGTCCCAAAGGCACTACAATATGTCTAATAGATATCCTAGTTACGCATAAATTTAGATATCCCAAAGATATCCTTAAGATATCACAGTAAGTTTTTGAAAAAGTCGTTAAAACATCACAGGATCTCTGATGGATATTTCAGCAATGCGTAAGTTTCGATATCCCTGAAATTTCAATCAATTTTAATAGGATTTTATCAAAAACGTTCCTAAACATCACAGGGTGTTAAATTTATATCCCAATGAAGAATACATTTTTATCACCCTGAAATATCCATAATATGTCATAGGATGTTAAAAAAACTTTTCAAAAACAATAAAATATTTTCAATAGATATCTTAGCAAGTAGTGAATTTCGACATATCTGAGATATTCATAGGATATCATGGGGCGTTCTTAAAAAATATCCCAAATACACCACAGGATGTCTAGTGGATATTCCAGTGAAACTTAAACATCGATATTCAAAAAATATGCATAAGATCTCATAGGATGTTTAAAAAACGTTCCAAGAACATCACAGGATGTCTCATCGATATCACAAAAAGTTTAAATTTCGATATTCCTACGATATCAATCACCGCATGTTTTCAAAAACTTCCCATGAACATCACATGATGTTTAGTGGATAAAAAAATCACATGATATCTAGTAAATATCCCAGCAAAGCCTAAATTTCGATATCCCTGGAACATCCGTAAGATATAATAAGATATTATCAAAAACGTTCCAAAAACATCACACGATTTGTAATTAGCATCCCAGCAAAGCGTGAATTTCCATGACCTTCAGATACCCATAGGATATCACAGAATGTTTTCAAACGTCCCGAAGCATCACAGGATGTCTAAAGATATCCAAGCAAAATAAACATGTTGATATCCCTGAGACATCCATAGGATATCAATTGATGTTTTTAAAAATGTCCTGAAGAAGCACCCCGGGTAAAAATATTTGGTCTTGATTTTGTCTTGAGTAAAGACCAGTCCAAGACAATTCCAAGTCATTCTGTATGTCTAGCTCGTGAGACGGAACCAGAGTATTCTTGATGTCTTAGGACGAATATTTTTAACTTGAAGACACAAATTTATGTCTTCAGGGTCATCACTAATCCGCTTCAAACTTTATAGAATGTTTAAATTATTTATCTTCATGGTATTTATTGTTTATGTGTTGATAATTTCATTGGTCTGCAATAGTTATGTTGTTTGGATGGCGAATCTAAAAATGTTGTCCATTTTTTCCTATCTCCAACAGTTCACTAGATACTTCTAGAAAATGACAGTTTTAATCTTTTCATCAAAAATTTTACATGCCTGCAGTTGTTGAGACAGACAGGTTCCGAATTTCTTATTTAAAAATTATTTATTACAAAATTACAAGTTTTATCGGTTGTAAAATTTTAATCCTCAGCAGATGTCAACTGCTTGGTCCTCACCTAGCTACCTGATTCCTGGAAATGGCAGGCCCTGTCTGTGGGGTCCATAGTTTATAGAGGCCGGAGTATAATGGACAATAAAATTTACAAACTAAAACTTCTTTACTTCTGACCCTGGTAAATGTTAAAGCCACAAACTGGCAATATAATTTTTTTAAAGAGCAATTCTTTATATTTATCAGGACTTACACTTCTTGTCTTGAAACAAGTCAACCTGGTATTGTCTTGGCTCAGTCAACAGTCATAAATGCAAGCAAAGCCTGTATATCTCCAATGTCTAGCTGGTGAGACGGAGCCAGATATCACTGTCTTTGAGACATATTCGAGACATATCGAAGACATTCAAGACAAAACCAAGACCAAATATTTTTACCCGGGACAGCATGTCTAATAAATATTCCAGAAAAGCGTAAATTTCGACACCACTGGGAGAAGATCTCATAGGATGTTATACAAAAAAAGTTGCAAACACATCACAAGATTTTTAATAGGTATTCCAGTTGAGCGAAAATTTTGATATCTCCGAGATATCCATAGGATATCACGAGATGTTAAAAAAAACGTCCCAAAACATTACAGGATATCTATTGGATATTTTAGCGAAGCGCAAGTTTCGATATCCCTGGAATATCCCTAGAATATCCTGAGATGCTTTTGTGCCGTTTCGAGACATTCAAAAGGACCTCGTGAGATATCTCTCTATATTATAAACATATTTCACCGCCATCGCTGCCCTTATTTCAGGAACTGAAAATATGTTTAGAAAGGATAGTACAAAATTGTGCTGAATATACTGATCTAACCAAAACAGTAGACGCAATTTTGTATATGTTTTTGGAAAAGATAATTAAATATTGTAGTAAATATACTACTTAATTGGAAAGATCAGCATATATTGTATATATTTTGGATAGATATACTAACAAAATTAATATTTTTTTGAACTAATATTCTCACCTGGTTCACATACAAAAATATCAATTCACTAAATAGACCGCACTAACCAAAAACATCGACTCTATATGCCACACTACCCTATGTCACACATTACCCATTGTGCAATATTACTCCGTGATCCATATTACCCCAAATATACTCCCCTACCAAAAACATAGAACCGCTGAGCCACATTACCACATGTGCCATATTACCGTATGACATATTACCACATTTTTGTTGCCCCATATTACCCTACATGTGCTACCCCATCCAAAAACATTAACCCACGTTTTTGTAAACCTGTGTTTATTCAGCTGAGATTAGGGGAAAAATCAATTTTTGCAAAAAAATTTTACAGAATAACTAAATAATTGCATAAAATTCTACTTTTGACAGGAGGTGACCACCCTGAAAGTATTCTTTGGAGGTTCGACTGCGACCTGGTAGGTGAACCGGATGTGGTGATATCACCACCTCCACCCCCGCCTCCTCCACCATCTGCCTCTGTTTCGAGAACAACAACCCTTTGACCAATACTAGAAGAGGTGCCTACAGGTGTACCCGTCCAGAATGAATTACCCACCCAAGCTTCTATGGTGATCATCAACGTCGATCAAAAAGAGACCTGTTTATAGCGCAAGTAGTCACCGGGGAAGGTTACAAATTAAAAGAAGAAAACCTCCTCCGGTATTTCCGAGTTATAGTGAATTCGAAGAAAATACAATTGGTTATTTTGAACATTAGAGGAACCATCCTCGCAAACCATTTGTAATATAAGACGAGTTGACACATTACCTTGTAATACTTTACTTGACGTTGAATATCTTCAAACATCGAGTAATTGAAAAAACGAGATAATATGAAATGTTGTAAATAGTTGATTTGTAAGTTGACAAAATTTGTGATAAATTTACATGTAAGATCGGAAAGAAATAGCATTATGAGAAAAAAGTGTAGAGTAATCAGTGAGAACAATTTGAAAAACAATTTTATCTGACTTATTTATTGAGGATAATGAGGATTGAAGATAAAAGAAAATATGCAAAAATGGGAAAATTAGAATTTGTTAGTCAAAAATTTGATGACTTTTCAGGTATTTTATGACTTGGACCAATTTCAGCATTGTCATTAAATATTGTAACTCATGTCGATTTAACAAAAGGCGTCTAAATTTTGGTTCCGAAATGGAGAATCATATTCTTAATTATTTAGAAACTTATTTTATACAGTTTCTCCGGTAGTTGTGTAAAAATTTTATAACATAAAACTGTTTCAAATAACATATCTTATACTGCCGACACACAGTAGGTGTAAAACGTTTTTCTGAACAATTGGGTCCACAGCTTACAATTTTGATCCAATTTCAGTATTTTTTAAATATAGAATTAAATAAATTTCAGAGATATTCGTGCGAGCCGATTGAAAATTGTTTTCTATTATTTCTTGATTTGGTAACAACGTCAAAATTTCAAAAGAAAATTTATAAACGGTCCTATTTTTTTAAACTACTTATATTCATCTAAAACGTCACGAAATCAGTAGAGACACTCCAAAAAATAATATCGAGCAGTTCAAAACATTCAAAAACACTTTTTTTTTATTGGAAAATCAAATTTATTTTTTAATTTTATGTCTGACATATGACTGCAAACAATAGTTGCAATTTTTTTAATGGATGTGTTTTTTTTCCGAAATCGACTACCAATTACTCAAAAAGGACCCTATTTATTGGAAGACTTTGTCAGGTGACATCCTCTATCATTTTAGCAAATGAATTTATTAAACAGATACGGATTTCCGTCAACTGACCACCAGTAGATTTCTTATTACTTTCGTATGTTATTTTATCAAAGAGCCCCAATTTTTATTATAAGAAATTTTACTTAAAAAATCCGCGATTTCTTAATTTTTTTAAAGTAAACAATTCCTTTAAACAATTTAAATTTTACTGTCTATAGTATTTTTAGCTGCACTGTTTGTGCTTCTGGGTATATCGTTCTTTCAATATTTACTCGGTATTTATATTTTTTAATGAAATGTATTTAATTAAACAAGAAATGTCTTCGCCTCACAAAGTCTTCTGATTAATAACATCCTTTCTAATTCAAGGTTTACATTTGTTTTTAAAATTATTCATAAAATAATCAACTAATTGTTATTAGAGAAGTATTATAAGGGAAGAACTGTTCCAAGTAATTTAAAATTGATTTGGTTGAAAAAACGAAATGAGCTAGTTGAAAACTGACGAAAATTTGTAATTTTTATGCAATTTATTCAAATAAATAACAAATATCGTTGCCTTACAAATTTGCATTAGCGAAAGATTTTTCCAACTAATTTAAAATTGATTCTGTTGAAATTAAGCATTATTTTTACGTATATCCCCAACCAAAATTTTTTTTGATTCTCCAAGTATTTTTAATTTATAAATAATAACTTTCACTCATTAATATGTAAATATAAAAATAAACAATTTTTTTAAGTTCTGTCCTTCACGATATTATTTTCAAAGATGGTCTTCACCGATTTCAGGATTTTTTGATAAATATAACTGCAAACAAAAATCGATTGTTTATACATTTTTTCTAATGTTAAATTTGTTCTTTATTCAAAATAAAATAAAACTTGTCAGCTCTGGACTAATTTGTCCAGAAAAAATGGTTTTTCCTTACTGTGCGACGAATAGTATTAAATCACCAACCGGGTGACCTGTTAAAAATTAGCCCTAACTTTGTAAGGTGATAGCGGCGTCCAGAATATGGATAAAAATATTTTTCTCTATCTGCTGGAGAGCTGAATAATTTCTGCGCTAAATAAGCCCTATTCAAAATAATTTCTCCTTGTGCATATTGAATGATCACATGAGGAAAAAATTCCGATTTTTCAGAAATTTTGTTCTGCAACTTCAATTTTTGGCAAACCCGTGAAGATTTTCAAATGCTTAATGGCTTAAATTGAAAGAAAAATCATAAAGATAACTTTTGTAGGATATCACATTATTAAATTCAGCTTCCTTGCTCCTACCAAGAGTCGAAGTTGAAGCACACAATTCTTTGTAAACCAAATTTTTTTCTCACTTGATAAGTCAATACTTACAAGGTTAAATCGTTTAAATTAGGACTGATTTAACGCAGAATTTTATCAGCATTTCAACGATTCTTTAAAAATATTTCTATCTCCATTTTGGATCACGCTATCATCTTTCAAAGCTACGGCTAATTTTCAATCAGTCACTCGGTTAGTGGTCCGATCCTATCCGTCGGTAGTGTACAATTACTTTCCAATCTGATGATTTTTTAAGATAAAACTGGATACTTTTCTTTGTTCATATCGCCAAAATATTGAGAAAGAAAAACTGGCATTGAAGATGATAGTATCTACAGAATATTAATTAATTTTCCAGAAGATGATAATTTAACATTTTTCTTCATTATCTCAATAGTTTTATCATTTGCCGTATTTTTGTGTTGCACACTTTTTTGTGCTCCTTAAAAAGTAATAAAAAATTTTCTATTCCCAATAGAAAATTTTTCCTGAATCACAATGAACTTTAGTACAATAAAAAGTATACAAATAATTTTTCTCAGTCATTCAGAAACTTAAATTGAAACTATCACCTGAAAATAATGGAAAAGGATTGTACATTTGTAAAAAGAGTTAATGTTTGAGCTCATCAGTTTTAAAAGATTCTTTCTGTAAGCCCTACTCGACAAATTCATTATCAAAGAATTACTACAACTGTATCTATTACTTTACACTCATGCAAAGTTACAATGCTCATGTACATAATTTTTCTTGAATTTTTACTGTAAATTATTTTTCATAAACATAGTCTATAGTTATCACAAAGAAGACTGTTTAGCGAAGTCAAAATATAGAAGAAACCTGTCACGAAGTACGTGGGTTGTTATCCGAGTATCTGTGTACCTTTTACGTATATAAACTAATTAGAAAAAGTATGCGGGCGTACCTCGAAATTAAAAATTGTATTATTAAAAACTTCGATAAACATTGATTCATTTTTATCTCATGTAAAAATAAAATTTAAAAACTACCACACACTCATGTATCATTTATATAATTAAAGTTGGCTACACTCAGAAAAAAAAATTCTTGAACTAACTAACTTTTTTCTTGGATATACCTGAAAATGTGGTTGAACCAACCAAATTTTGGTTGATCAATGAAAATATTTGATTGACCTAACAAAATTGCTTTTGGTTTAGAATTAATCTCTTATGATTAAAAATTCTACTATTTAGTTAAAAGTTAAACTATTTTATTGACATTCATTTTTTTTATTTGAAAATTAATTCCCTTAACAGAAAATTTAACCGATCCATTTTTCAAATGAAATGGAAGAAAAATTTCGACCTTGAAGGGAGGGGGATGTTCGTATCTGTGACGTTATACTAGTTTAAATTTGAAAATTTATGTGAGGAACTGTGACAAATAAGGTGATTGGCTGAAAAAGTAATCCAAAGAGCGTGACGTAGGTTTTGCACGACCCCCAGCCAAATATATATTCAATGGTTGAATAAACAAAAATTTTGGTAATTCAACCAAATCGTTTTTCTGAGTGTAAGTCTAGAAATATTTCTTTAATTATAATTAAATAATACCTAAATCTGCAGCCTCCTTTAATAAGACAGCCTAATTAAAAATACTTAGGAGAAAATATAGAAAAAGAATATTCTTAATTTTTATTATTATACGATGAAGGGTGCATGGGTTGAAAATATAAATGTATGTAAGTATGTGTGAACACAGAGACATGTGAGCAAGAATGTGAGGTAATTTGTTATTTAAAAAATCCTTAATCATATTTTGAAACAACGGAAATTATATGAAAGGTATTGTAAATGATGAGTAGATATATGCTGAATTGTAAAAACAATATGAGACCAAAACGCAATCAATTTCCCTCAATTTTAATGGTATTCATTAAGGTGTTTTTTGTTTTGAATAGTTGGAATTTTGAGCTTTCTCCAATATTTCGTAAAAATTATAGGAGATGAAGATTTTCATGAATTCTTAGCTTCGTCGGAAAGAAAGAACAGATTAAAAGCATGAAAAATAAATCATTTTCTTGAATATTATTCGAAATTTCCCTACTTCAAAAAAGCAGTTAGGTCTAAAATTAAAATAATTGAAAAAATTAAAAATGGTCAGTCTCAGAATTTGTATTAAGTTAAATTTGTTTCAAACTACATCAGAAGGTCACATTTATAATTTTTATTAATATAGCGGTATTTGTAGCACTTTTGAAAATTCTGTTAATAGCGGCTAATCATTTTTTTTAAATATGATTTTACATATCTTGTTATCAAACCGAAATAGTTCAAGTTCAAACAAAATTTGAAGAATTTTGAAGAAATTCAGAACTGAAAAAAGTAGTTAGTTGTGAAAATATGCAACTCTTCCATCGAAAATCATAAAAATTATGCAAATTTTTCTTTAATTTGTCATGCCGACAAAACCAAATATTTTTGTTATCTAATTTTTCACTAATTCTGTTTTCCGTAATTGAGCGGCCGCTATTTCTAAAATTCTTACAAGTATATTTTCTCGAAAAACTCCACTTTTGACATTTTTTTTAATAGCTGGCAATATGTATTACATATCTCCCGAGTTTCGTTGGTCATAAATCACTGCTTCGCATTGAAATAAATGATTTTTGAAAAATGGAATTTTCGCATGTTTCTTTAAAATAACTAAAGTTACAAGAAAATGTGCAGATAAAATTTTGTACACCAAGAAAATTTCTAAAAAAAATATATCTCACTCTTTTGTGATATTTTGCACCGTTCAGGAGAAAAAATTATTTTGGAAGAAAAAAATTTTCCCCGAGTCAGAAAATGGTTAAACACCTATAAAACTAATAAGCTACCTTTATTATATAAACAAAACTCTAAAAAAAGATATTAAAAAATGTAGGGCTTTACAGAAAATCTACTTTATTTTTTTTCCATCGGATTATGAAAACATGATATGAAGATTTTCAGGAAAACGCTACCTATTATTTTTTTGCATAATTCTTGAGGCCGATGCAATCCGTCATAAAAGAGTAAGATATGTTTTTTGTAGAACTTTTTTAGATTTTTAAGTGGAGCCTTTGAAAAAACAAACTTTTAAGAATTTAGAAAAAAAACATCCCAATTTTGTAAATTAAAATTAAAATAAATTTTTCCTGCATTTGTTGAGGATCAGTTGAAAGAGCAAGAATTCCCACGTCGAATAAAAAAATCCTGAATACCTATACTCATTCAGAAAACACTGCAAGTTGAAAAAGCTTTCCGTCAATTTTTCTTAATTCGCAGGTAATCTTCGAATGATTGTAACAAGTTCAAAAAAATTATTATTGATTAAAATGTGAAATACGGGTTTCTATATTTTCACCATAGAATGTTTTATTCAAATAACAAGTCATTCTGACACTATGACAGACTTTTCTGGACATTTTTTCTTGTTTGAAATGTAATTAGTCACTTAATTATAGAAAAAAGGTTATCTTCTGAAAAAAATTCTGGTGATCTTATTACATACATTACAAATAAAAATATTCAATTTTTGCAAAAATTGTGATGATCGCCATTTTAAATTTGTAAATATTATCCTTATCATTCAATTATTGAATAAATTATTAAACTACTGAATACTATATTAAGCTAAAAATTTGAATTTTCTTCCATCCCACAAAAACTCACAACCGGAGACAAGAGCTCAAAATTTCCAATATTCGACATTAATTGGTATTTGAAAATCTGCAATAAAGAGTACATACCTATTTTCTTTGAATGTAACAAATTATATTGATAATTTTTTTATGTGAATCGAATGTTCTAATTCTAGTGAAATTTATTAATTTGCGACTTTAAGAATGTTGAATGAGTGAGCTAGCATAAAAATTAGTAGTAAAATGAATTATACATATATATAAGAACAAAGTTTAAAATGTGCAAGTTTCAGTGCAACGCGCAAATAAGTGACAAAGGATAAACAACGTGTCTATGTGTGTGATTATGTGAGCGCGCACATATATGGAAGAAAGATATGAAAAATTTGCGATTTATTTCAAATTTTTAAAAGTCTTGCCAAAATATCCAAGCTGCCAAATTTATTCATATTCAAGAAGCAGTCCAAATGCTTCTGAGTTTTCCTAAGTTCTACCAAATATGACCAACTATTGTAATATTCACATTATTTAATTCAAATAATTACTAATTGAATAACAAAACACTTTGCGTGTTTTCAAGTTTCTCTACTATACTTATTCCTCATTTTTTGTAGGTCGTAAAAATTATTCAATGATTCAAATTTTGGATTTGAAATAAGCCGAAGAATAAAAATTCATCCACATCAGGTCTCTGTAACATTTTTCCAGTCACACTTTCAGAATTTTTAATGTAAACATGAGAAGGAAAATAGTAGACGATAAAAGTTTCTGCAAGAATGAATTATGCTCTTAAGTGTACTGTAAATTCAAATCGTAAAATATATAATGTCAATGATATTTTTAGCAAGAAACTAATAAATATAAGTTTTTCCGATGTTTGATCAAGAAATTAAGGATGAAGATTGTTACACCTTGAACTGGGTTACTTTTTCAATCGATAGAACTTGACAGAAAAAAATAGGGGATAAGAAACGTTGCAGGTAATGGGTAAAGCGGGGTAACAGGTAGCTGGGTAATTAAAGTTACACGCTGCAAAGTGCTGCCTCTAGCGGAGTATAACGTAGAAATTTTCGAGTCACCGCGGTGAATTTACCCCAGCCTCAGTAACCCAACTTGCTGTTACCCCGTTTCACATATTACCTGCCAAGTTTCTTGCCCTCAATTTTTTCTGTCTCGAAATACAGTCTCATTTTTATTTCACATAATGTGAAGATTATTTTCTTTGAATAAACAATTGTGTAAATGACGATGACATGAAAGTAGACGTCTGCAATAATTTGCAAAACGTTTCCTAGTTGGATACATTGCAGAGTGTGCTTCTGAAATCTGTAAAATAAATTTCGCCGAAAAATCACCTCGAGGATTCCCTGAATACTTTGTCTATATTAAAATAAACTTGAAATAAGTAACTGTTTGAACACCTGAGTCAGTGATTGTAAGCTTCTACTTTCCCTTATTCTTTAAAAATTAATGAACCCTTAGATGTAAGATTCCATCCGTAAATTATTGAACACATTTTTGCAATTTTTTCCACCCCTCCCCCCATGTAAAAAGTCATAGAAAAATGATTTGGAACGGGGGGACAAACCATTGCCCCCCTCCCGCCACTGTTACGTAATTTTCTTGAATATTTTCAGCCATGTTTCATTAAATAAAATTGATTGAATTAATACCCGAGACACCTGAGTTATCATTTTTTCTTTTATACATGTAAGGAAACATATGATACAAATGTGAACAATTATTTAAATTTTCAAAAAATGAATCAACGTTCTCATTTTCACTGTTCACGCTTGAAGAATTTTCAGTTGCAAATCTGTAAGATTGGATAAATTTCAATTTTAAGTAATCAAAATTGAACTATTCTATACTGCCGTATATTTATTTATTTTGAATAATTTAGATACACTATGCGGGTAAAATAATGTGCTCTTGCATATTTTGCAATGAAACACAATTATTTTTCAAACAATTTTTATTAGAAAATCTTGTGATTTTTTACGAGTCGCGGAAATTCAAAAATACAAGGCAAAAAGAACACAGTCACTTGCGCACGATTCCTTTATCAAAGAGCTCGAGCACTTTACGCTCGGTTTCTCTAGGGTTTTGCACTTCGTGTTTGACTTAGATGAAAAAAAATAGTTTATTTGCAATTATTATAAAATTATCAAAACCTTTACATAAGAAGTGATTATCAAATTTTTTAAAGAGGCGATCCAATTTACTTTAGGTTCTATCGACCTTAAGGAACACATTCCCAGCCAGACATTCGCGCTCGATATTTGATTTGAAAATAGGAAAATATTATAATATATAATTTCTATTAATTTTTTTCGTGGTTTATGTCGTTTGCCCCAGAATTTAATTCATTCTTTTCATTTTTTGTCAGTTTATCTTTTTTCGTATCTTGTATAGTTTGATCGCAAAATGGTATTTTTGATTTTTCATTATTTTTTTATGCGATAAAAATTTGAATTTTCGATTTTCCAAGAAGATTAAAAAAAGTCTCATTAGAATATTGTAGGGTATTCAAAAAGAAACATTTTTTTCTCTTCACTTTTTTTATATCGTGCGTTGTTTAGCCTAAAATGTTCATTTTCATTTGCTTTTTGAAATTTTGTAAATGCTATAGATCAGGTAATTTTGTTTCTATGAAAGAAAGTCATTCTCATGAATGAGCATGTAAAAATTATATACCTTTAAAATATAAATAATGAACACTGAACAATTTTCAATTCTATATTCACAAATGTAATTCTACAAAATTATAGAACATTGAATTTTGATGATTTACATTTGAAATTACTTCAATTTGGAAGATTTCGAATAATCAAAACTTTCGGACCTTCAAAATAATCCAAGTTTAAGCATTTTGATTTACACATATATTTCAAATTGAAGGATCTTTAATTGCAAATCTTCAAAATTAAACTATATATTCAAAAAAAAAATTTGAAATTACATAATATTAAACTATAAAAATTCAAAATTAATGAATCTTCATTTGTTTGAATTTTCATTTTTAACTGTTTAAAATTGTATATATTTGAATTGTGAATCTTTAACGTTGAAGAATTTTCAATTTAGAAAACTTACAATCAAAAATTCTGTACACCTGATGTTTTAAATTTGAAATTTTTTTAATTTTGGATGATCCAGAATTGAAAAGTCTTCACTTTTGATCTTTAAATTAATTCAAGAATTTTGATTTATACATATTCAAAATTGAAAGATGCTCAATTGCAATCCTTAAAAATTCAAGAATTTTTAGTTGCAAATCATCAAAATTAAACTACATATTTTTTTTAATCTATTGAAATTACATCATTTGAAACAATAAATATTCCAAAAATTTTGATTTGGAATCTTCAGAATTGATATGTATATCTTCACTTTTGATCTTCAAAATCATCCAAATTTGAGAATTTTTATTTACGCATTTTTGAAATTGAAGAGTTTTTACCTTTAAATCTTCAGCATTGAATTATTAGAAAAACATTCAAAATTAATATTACATCTTTCTAAATTATACAAAGTAAGAATTGAAGAATCTTCAAAAATGTATTCATTTCATTATTTTGAACTATAAACGTTCAAAACCATCGAGTTGGTGAATTTTCAATTCTGTTTACTTTCAAGATGGATCAGTATCGTTATTTTCAACCATTTTTTAATTTCTTTTGCTCATTAATTTTCCAAGTGAATGAAAAACATATTTCTCCAAATCAAAGCCTGGGCGAGTTATTATTACATTTCACTCGAAGAGACTCTGCAATAGACGTTCTTCAATCAGTACCTTTCAGTGGCGTAACTACCATCACGCGAAATTAATTTCATTGTTGGAAGGGCATCTTCTCTAAAGAGAGACTAAGAAGCTGTAGCAAGAATTTATTTCTACTTTTATAAAAGGAAAATTATTTTTAAAAATGTGAATTATACTTATTGCAATTTTTTTATTTTCAAAAGGGCACTCAATGCAGGAGTGGGGGCATCTGTAAGTTACGCCACTGGTACCTTTTTATCAGTTTGAATCGAATTCGTAATTACGGCTCAATGCGTCAGCGGATGTCGCTTCACTGCTTCAAGGAGAGCATAAAAAAGCTGGGATTGCGAAAAAGGTTGGTGAAAAAATGCGGTATATAAACGAGCCATCTTTCTCCCTCGATTAACGATCCATTGACATACTACTAGTTTCACGAACACTTCCCACTTTCTCTCGGATCATTAAAACTGCAGAAATTAATGCTGATTATGCACCTTCCTTCCGACTGGAAATTTTTTTCATGTGCCATTTCTTGAAATCGGAAAAATGTCTTTGGGACTATTTTCTAATAAATCCTTCTTTATTTCAGTAATTAGTAGTAAATATACGCGCGCGAAGTGCGCCGTTATGTCCCATGATTTTTTCCAACATTAAAAGTAAAAACAATTTTGAAATCCATTATTAAAAAATTTTGTAAATATTAATTTTCAGAAAATTTTGAAATAGACATAATTAATCAACATTAGAAACGAGTTCAAATGGTGCCAGTTTCAAATTAAACCCTTCAAATTTGAACAATTTCATTTTAAGTTAAAGAATCTCGAAATTTAATGATTTTAAATATAATTTGTGAAAATAATACAATTTTGAAACGTTGAGAATTGACTATTTTCAGATTCAAATTTCGAAATCGGATCATTCAAAATTCAAAAGAATTGAAATTTCGAAGATAAGAGACAATTTCAAAACGTGAAGTAGTGTATATATTCAGGTCCGACTTTTGAAAATTGAATCGCTTGAAATTCAAAGAAATTAAAATATTGTATTATTTCTAATTAAAAGAGTTCAAAATTGAAAAATTTTATTTTTATTCCATTTCGAAATTGAAAGATCAAAATTCCGAAAAGTTGAGAATTTCAAAGCGTTTGAAATTAAAAATAAATACCTGGAACGATTTTGAATTGAAACCTTACAATTCAAATTATTTGAAATTATGTGAAATTTTGAAAAAGGACAATATTTTGAAAGGAATTAAAATAGATTCAACTTGTATCATTTCTGAATAAATCGAACAATTTACTCTGAATTAAAGAACTTTGAAATTGAATGCTTTCAGATTACAATTTCGAAAATAAGACAGTTTCAAAACGTTGAATATTGAATATTCTTAAGTCCAAATTTTGAACATTGGATCATTCAAAACACAAAGGAATTGAAAAATTGTATTATTCCTAATAAAACGTTCAAAACTTAATCATTTATATTTCAAACGTTTTGAATTCCAATAATTATCAATTTGAAGTGACTAAAATTTGACAATTTGAAACTGAAATCTAAACTGAATGTTTCAATGTCAAAGCTTCCACATTTCTATGATATTAATAAGTTGAAAAACAACGCTAATAAGGCCGACCAGGCGTATACTTATGAACCCGTATTGGAAAAAATCTGTTTCCTAATTATTTTTATAATTTCCCCCTTTTTCAAATATTGTTTGGACATGTTCAGCGTAATAATTTATTTAATTCGAATAAATATTCTTCGATTCCATTATCCATTTTCTCATAATCCGATCTTCCTAGTTTTCGCAATATCTTTTGGAATAACAAAAAAAATATTTAACTACTGAAACGACCCCTTAATATTTGGATCAAAATACAATGAAAAATGATCTTTATACGAAATTATTCAATTTACTTGGACCAAACTCGATTTGTAAGAAATTTAGTCCAGGATAATTATATGCTGAATGGATAATATGATTTGTAATTTACCTTTTCAGTCGATAAAATAAATACTCTAATGGCTACTAATTATTTCCAAATTATTCGTTTAAAGTAGAACATACTTTCGTAATTGCATTGGATGTTCATAAAAGTATGAGGAATATGTTTTTTGAACACTATATTTTACATAAAATAATATAGAACAAGCGTTTATAGCAATTATGCGTGACTAGAAATACAAAATGTGTTAAATAATATATATATATATATATATATATATATATATATATATATAAAGTGGATTAAGCGAACAGAGATAGCTCGATCTTTCTCTGGTTTACCCTTATAATTTTTTTTCTTCCGCATTTTTTATTATCTTGTTTACTTCTTCGAAGGCTAGACAAAGCATGAAAAAAACCATTCATTCTTTTTATCTGCATTCGCTTAAAAATATTGAATGTTCAAGAATATAGTATGAACTAAAATTCATAGAAAAACGCTTTTTCTGTTCTATGAAAATTTATTGGAGATATAATATGTATATACTTTTTTTAATATTTCTCAAAAGTCGTCTTTGCATTGGATTTTATAAATAGAAATATATGTATGATATTTTTTGATGGTATTGGTAGCCCTAATTGTTAGTCGAATACACGAAGAAAAAAGAAGACTTTTATGTTTGTAATTCTTTTTTTATTTCCATGTTCCACTGCAACTTTTGATTGAATTGAAATATCGGCATGAATGTTTTTTTTTCCTTAATTCAAATTTTTTTAGCTATATCGATTTTTTGTTAAATGTATTGAATATCAGGGTCAATTACTGAATAATTCGTACAAAACATTTTTAAATTAATGAAAAATCTGTATAAAGTTAGTTTCAGGGTAAAACGTAGGCATAACTGTATATTGTTTTGGAAAGTGCCGCATTGAGGTCACGAAAAGTGATATTTTCAAAACCTCGCAAATCAATATACTTTGATGCCCTGGCGACAAAGTGACCATACAAATACGTGAAAAAGTCATTTTCAAGACTATAACTAAAAAAAACTTCTTTCTCAATATAAAAATGCAGAAATACGTATTCTAGGAGCCAGGGGATAGCGTGTTTGTTAAAGAGATTATACTCTGAAAAGATATAATGTTGAGAAAGATCACACCTTTACTTCATTTCCAGTAGCTCAACACACATCTAACCCGTTTCCAGTAGCCCCTCTTTTCATTATATGAAAAGTTAAAATACTAACGTATCCCATTTCCATCAACCTTTCTTTTCATTGTGTGAAATGCGAAAATCCAATCATATATTTTTTGAGAAATGGAAATATAGTAAGCGTTAGTGGAATCACAGCTCTAGACCCTTTCCAGTAGCCTAATATAACCTTACCCCTTCTCAAGTTGCCTTTCTTTTTATTACGTGAGAAGTTAAAATACCATTACATACATCCCATTTCTATAAATTTCCATACATTTTCACATAAAAGTGAAAATACTTTTCATTATGTGAAAAGTTAAAATATATATGTATATCCCATTTACAGTAACCTTCCTTTTCATTGTGTATAAAATGAAAATACAATCATATAATTTTTTCAGCAATAAAAGAAGAGTACGTGTGAGTGGAAAACACTCCTTCTTCAGTAGCCTAACACACCCTCACTCTATTTCCAGTACTCTAATATACCTTCACCCCTTTTCCAGTGGCCTTTGTATTCAGTATGTTTAAAGTGAAAATACAATCATATCCTATTCCCAGCAACCTCTCTTTTTACCATGTGAAAAAAGAAAATTCAACCATAACCTATTTGCTGTTACCTTATTTTTTATTATGTGAAAAGTGAAAATATAATCATAAAATTACAATCACGGAATACACCCCAAACACTTTTCCAGTAGCCTTTCTGTTCATTATGTGAAAAGTGAAAATACAACCATATCCCATTTCCAGTAACCTTCCTTTTCATTATGTCAAAAGTGCGAATACAATCATATGATTTTTTTAGTAATGAAAAAAGGTAGGCGTAAGGGGAAGTACAGCTATCCCTTTCCGAGTAATCTGTCTTACCATTATGCAAGAAGTAAAAATATAACCATACCACATTTTTAGTGATGGGAAAAAGGTAGGCGTCAGTGGAATCACACCTGCCCCTTTTTCAGTAGCCTGATACACCCTTATCCCATTTCAGTAACTTTTCTTTTTGTTATGTGAAAATTGAAAATACAGTCATACCCCATTTCCAGTAAACTTTCTTTTCATTATGTGAGAAGTAAAAATACAACCATATCACATTTTTAGTGATGGAAGAAAGTTAGGCGTGAGTGGAATCACAGTCCTACCTCTTTTTCAGTAGCCTTAAACACCGTTATCCCATTTCCAGTATCCTCACATACCCTCACCCCTATTCCAGTAGCCTTTCTATTAATTATGTCTAAAGTGACCATATAGCCATATCCCATTTCATCTCAAAGGGATGAAAGAAGGAAATTTCCAGGAGTAGCATTTTTGTTGAAGGGGGCTTGAAATTATTTATGGGATTTTGAAATTCGTATACATAAGAATGAACTATAATAGTAGTAGTAAAATAAATGAAAGAGCTAGACATCAAAAAGGTAGTCTAATGTAGAAAACAAGATATTTTACATTAATATTATAGTAGTGAAAAATAATAAAATTGGTGATTCTTCAAATTTCGGACAATGTGACCTCTCTAAAAATCATATCTACAAATGAAAGGGGCAGGAAGAAATACACTACATATATATAAGAAAGGATAATTTCAACATAATATAAACACAGCACTGTATGTAAAATGCAGTAATTGGTTTTATTTTATTTTTAATAAATATTTTTCATTGATAAATTTTTATCTGAAATTTAAAGAACTTTATTTTTAAATTTCACTACTATACTTTACAAGTGCAAAATTATTGTTTCTTTGAGGGAATGTGGTTTTATTGAGAGAAGATTTAAATTAATTAAGAAAAGTGTTAGGGGCAGATTAAAATTGACGAATTGGGTTAGCTTATTTCAATTTCACTAAGAAGGGAGAGCCATCATATTTTTTCTCTCAACGTGTCATCGCCCTGAACGATTAATCACTTTAAGCGAGCGTTAAATGGCCATCTTACCCTGTAATCCGCCAGTCAATCATTCCTTCTTTATCTAGCTGACCGTTGAAGAAAATAAATCTGAAGAATAAAGTGATATTTTGCTAATAGTTTCTTCTTTACTTAAAGAAAAATCATTTATTTGAGGATTGATCATGTATTTCTTTGAAGAAGCTATGTTTCACTAAACATCGAAATAAATTATAGTATTTTGTTGAAAACTCGTCTTTTTGGAAGAAAATTAATCCTCGTGTTTGAAAATTCATCTCCTTGCTTAAAAATGTATTTTTTCTTTAAAAATTCATATCTTTGGGTTTAAAATTCACCTTTTTCTAACATTCACATTTTTGGCTTAAAAATGTAAATATTTGATTGAAGACAAATTGTTTTATTGAAAATTGAATTATTTTGTAGAAAATTAGTTTTTTTCATCATTTATCTCTTTAGTTAGTAATGTAACTATTTTTTTGAACATTACAATTTGTTGTTAAAAATTCCTGTTATTTGGTAGAAAATTAATCTTCTTGCTCAAAAATTGAACTTTTAGGTTAAAAATTCAACTGTTTGGTTAATGAAACGTCTCATTGATTCATGAAACCTTTAATGTTTCAGTGAAACCTTTTATTGACTCACACCCCTAAGAAAGTTAAAATAATTGGGATCCTATAGGAAAACCTAAATTAACAAAATCAAAAAATGTTGACCAAATTTGCATTTTCATATTTGGAAAAATTATTTCTTCGGGCCAACCTACTCTACATGACAATTTTGAAAAAAATTAACTTAAATTATTTTTCTTTGCTTTCAGTTTTCTATTTTCATTGCTAGTTTCCATACTTATCGATAGACGGTGCGGTGTCCATAACACACACAATTTTTTAAGCTCTAATACGGCAAATTTGAATTCAATATACATATATGATACTGAAAATTCATTTTTTTTTGTAGTTTTTTGAAACTCAATCAATATTCCTATTTCCTAAATAAATTGACCGTATACCTACTGTAGATAAATTACCTGGAGTCGGTAAGCTAGAAACTTAAAATGATAAAAGATTAAAAGCTTCTACCATGCGAGATTTTTAATTCCATTGTCGATACATATTTTTTAAAATTGTAAATTTATTGATATTTTTCCAAACTACTTTACATTTGCAGTTGCTTCTCTATTCATGTTGTATACACTTTAAAATATATACATCAACCATTGACTAAATGAAGGACACTATCTCTAGTAATTCCAGATTCTTTCAATGTGATTTGCAGACGATCCAACCTTTTTGATTCATATCTGAAAAATCAAAAGCAGGTGTCAGAATACATTTTCAAAATAGAATATTAATGCTAACGAATTGGATCTATTTGAACTTTATACATAATTTACACTGGCCAAAATATATATGCAGTAAGGTGGGCTGAAAGAACTCAAAATGGTTAGATTCATTGGTAATAGCCCTGGCGGACCGGCCGAACGCAAACATTACGCTACAGCGTAACGGTAAAGTAATGCTAAAGTAATGGAAAAGTAATATGGCATTATAATTAATAAAGGAAACAAAATTAATATGTAAACTGTTGCAATTATAATAAAACGTTGCAATTTACGTTCAAGGGTCATGCCGCAATTGCAACAAGTTGCTTTTGCAGCATTAAAAAATAAAAAAACATAGTGACCGTCATTGCAGTCGGGCCCCTGCATATTGGCAACCCACTAACGTGGCTTTAAGTGGGTTGCCAGTCTGCAGGGACCCGACTTGAATGACAGCCACTTTGTTTTTTTATTTTTTAACGCTGAGAAAGCAACTTGTTGCAATTACGGCATGACCATTTAATGTAAATTTTAAGGTTTTATTATAATTGCAACAATTTACATATTAATTTTGTTTCCTTTATTAATTATAATGCCATATTACTTTAGCATTACTTTACCATTACTTTACCGCTACGCTGTAGCGTAATGTTTGCGTTCGGCCGGTCCGCCAGGGAGCACTGAAAAGTTTCTTTCTGGACTTACGAATTATTTTGAAAAAAATCAAAAAATGTCTCATAATTGGTAAAGTCGATTGAATTTCATTTTTTAAATTTTTGGTGTGAAGAAAAACTAAAATACGATAATTATTCGCCTTTGCTTAATATTTAACAAAAATTAAAAGGGGTGCCAATAACCAGCGCAGTGCCTACCACTAGTGCTCTTTCCCTAGTTAAATTTAAAAAAAAAGATAAAATTTTCAACGAAAATGATGAATAATCAAGCAAAAAGATTTAATTCCCAACAAAGTAGTTTCACTTTCTACTAAGTAGTTCAAGTTCCAACCAAAAGCATTCTCAAATAAAATATAATAGTTGATATTTCAACCGAAAAAGATTTTAATTTTAATCTTGCGTCGTGTTTCCAAAAATTTAATTTTTGTCATTGTTAATGTTATTTTTCACGATTAGAACCAAATCTACGCATCCTATGAAGAAATAATCAATTACAAATTTTTAACTCTTTTTTGGGTCAACAAATTTTGTCTACTTATTTTTTTCGTATCTTGTGTCGTTTGTCTAATAAAAATTCAATAGTTTTTTACGAATAAATCAAAAACTACAAGGCCTATCAAAAAGTGACCCTGAACAAATTTCTGGAGCTTATTGTAATACACAATTTTTATTTATTTATCTTTTTTCGTAATTTGTATAGACAACTTGTATAGTTTGACCGTAAAATGGAATTTTTGATTACTTTTTGTGCGGTCAAAATTTGAATTTTCGATTTTTAAACAAAATTCAAAAAGTTGTTCCGAAAATCTTGTAGAGATGATGCAACTTTTTTTCTCTCGTTGACATTTTTTAATATCGTGCGTTATTTCGCTGAAAATGTTCATTTTCGTTTGTTTTTTTGGAAACTTGTAAATGCTATAACTCAGGAAATTTTTCTTGATGAAAAAAATTCATGTCAATAAATTGTTCGTCTTCTTGGGTACTACTAATAACCGTACGAAGAAGTCGTAAAGCTTAAAAAAAATTGGCTTAAAATTTTTGAAAATGTGCTCACTTTTTGAATTTTTATCCAAAATGGCTGGCTGATGAACATGACCTTCATTTTAAGACACTTAAAAAGTATATCACACCTTAATCTAATATGTCAATCCTTTCGAAAGTTATCGTGCTAATAAATTAAAAGTCTATAGACAAACCGGTGGGGGGGGGGGTCAAATTTTACACAAATATAATACCTTCTCTGTTGAGAATGTAGAAAAAGAGACGAAAAATTCTACACGGTTCATTTGTACCTTAAGTGGCCTCAATTTTTTGTTTTTTATGCTCTTTTTAATAAACTAATAAAACACGCACATATTTTAAGTTTTGAACCAATTTTGTTTTCAATTTAGTTTTTCAGCTCTTGGTAAAAAATAACGGAATTGCATTTTCGCCATTTTTTTTTTTATATTATATTTTAACGAAAACATTTTTTTCAGACTTCCTTCCATCTAAGGCTATTGTCGTCCATGGAATTTACCCAAAAAAGTGAGAAAAAAATTTTTTTTCTGATACACAAAATATTTCAAAATTAGAAAATCGTAAGTGCTATTACCAATGAATCGAATCATTTTGAGTTTTTTCAGTCCACCCGAATATGCAGGTGATAGGGGAGAGTCGGGTAGCCCCGCACCACATGAATTTCAATAAACTGTACTATCTCCGGAGATAAATCATCATTCTTATCTTTCAGAATTGTCTTGAAGTTTAATTTTGAAATTAAGGACTGATATCTCTTATTAGCTTAAAAAATAATCCGGTCTAGAAGATTTCGTCTATGGAAAACAAGTGCATTTTGTGAAATATAAACCAACTTTATGAATCAAATATTTGCATAATGTTGTTTATAAAATGACCAAATATTACGAAAATCTCGGTGTCCAGGGCTACCCGGCAGTATTTTTTCCTAACCTATTTTAGGCCTCATTTTAATTGCCTTTTTTTCTTTTACAGCAATTTTGTTTCTCATATATCTAATTGCACATTATTGCTAGAAGCCTTGACATTATAACTAACCTTCTATAATAATATTTTGATCACTATCAGCTAAATTATTACCAAAAAAGCTTCAGTGTCTGTGCTACCCGACTCTCCCTATATGAGGAACACCTCTCTTGTTTTAATTTTTTATACAAAATATAATCTTTTGATTTTCAAATTTAATTTTATCATTAGATTATTAAGAACATTGTTCAAAATTTTCATCATTACGTACTTCAGCTATCGATACTTAGTACAGTCTTTTATTTAATAAAAAATTTAACAATTCTTTATTTTCTTTTGATATCAAAATAATTAGAATGAAACATTTTTGGATTTTTTTATTCGTAGCTTGATTCGACTATATGATCAACTTTGCATTTTGGCAGTTTTGCAAATGGAAACTATATTATCAGATAATTGCACTAATAGCGTGGTTCTTATTTATACTAAATGATTTTTTTTCTCGAATTTCTTTAGTCTCACTCCTCAGTTTTATTCAAATACCAAAAACAAATCTACAAATTTGAGCGAAATCGGTTAATATTCAGGGGCCGCGCAAAGACCATAAAGTTTCCAATTGATTTAACATGGAAAAAGTCAGCTTTTTGTAAAATATTGCGATTTATTAACGATTTTTTACAAATTTTTCTTAATTGAACATTTAGGAATACCGAGTCATATTTTAACTTATTTCAAATTATTCAAGCAATTTTTATTTGTTTAAACAATTTGTTCTTTCAGGTAAGTCGCAAAATGAACTTATTTTCTAGACGTAATGAAATCTATAATCAATGATAACAATGAAATAATTTGTTTTAATAATTTGACAATTATTTAAGTAACGCGTGTTTATTCAAGTATACAGTTTACCTAAAAAAAGCAGGAGAAACATTTTATCTCACCAAATTTTCGACAGATTTCAATATTTCGAAGTACTAATTGTTTTCTAATAATACTAGTGAATGTTCAAACAAATTTAAATGGTTTAAGACATTTATTTTTCTTTGAATGTTTTATTGTTGCGATTTTTTGATGAATTGAAATATTTTGAGGTACTAATTTGTTTTCTTACAGTACCCTTAAATGCGTTTTTTTTTCATTTTTCTATCTGTTGAAAATTTGGTGAAATACAATATTTCTCCTACTTTTTTCAAGCGAACCATATACTTGAACAAACACGCATTTCTTAAAACAAATATGAAATTATTTAAACAAATTTTTGTTATTGTTATCATTGACTAAAGGACTCATAGCGTCTAGAAAATACGTTCATTTCGCGACTTACCTTAAAGAACAAATTGTTTGAACAAATTAAAGTTGTTCAATCAAATGAAAATTTGTTACAATATGACTCGGTATTCTTAAATGACCGATTTATGATAATTTATAAAAAAAATTAAGAGCGTTAATGAATCGCAATATTACGTAAAATTTAAATTTGTCACTTATGGGGTTTTCTTTTGTGGATCCATTAGAGTGGCTTAACGTCATTCACCATCAAAATTTATAATTGATTCTTATTCTCTGACGAATTATGAACAACATACTTAAATACGGAACTGTTTGTAACTTTTCATCACCTTCAAATATTAGATTTACAGAAATCTGACTTTTTCAATGTTAAGTCAATGGGAAACTTCATGGTCTCTGAGCGACACCTAAATATCAACCGATTTCGCTCAAATTTAGATTTTTTTTTTGGAATTCAAACAAAACAGGGCACTGAGACCCAAGAAATTCGAGAAGTGAATAAGAGGGGCCATCCTATTGCACTAAATTGAAAAAAATGTTATGTAACAAGTGAAATATTACCCATTGGTTACAATGTGATACTTTTTCCAATTAGGACGAGTTTTTATGATCATTTTATCCAAAATATGGTAGAGTCTAGCAACTGTATCATTTACAGATATATGTATTAAGTAGACTGTTCCTCCATTTAAAGATCTAACTTTTAAACGAAGTTCTCCATTGCGACCAGATGGTTCATTAATTTGGAGAAGAAACGGTAGCTAATAAAGAAAAATTAAATTACTTCTTCATTCATGAAATAACTTATATAATAAAAAGGGAGTTCATTCAAGCGTTATAATTGTGTTATTATAATTGCCGGGATGGATTCTATAACCGCCTATACATTTTTCTCACTGAACGTAGTTGGCACCTGGAACCTTTTCAAATAAATTTCGAATTTTAATTTTAGAGCTATATATTATTATAGGACATTCAATTCATGAACTTTTTTACGAAATTTACCGGAAATATTCCTTATGATGTTCTATGTCTGGCCGAGTAAATAACATATAAACTTTTTTTAACAAAAATTATATGAGAAATATAAAAAATTCAATAAACAATAATTATATATAAAAAATATATGTGTGTATATTAGGGTGGTCCAAATTTCTACCTGAAAAAATTTGACTTTCGATTTTTGTTGATCGGTCCCTCCCAATTGGTTCATTTTCCGAAAAAGGAAATTCCTTATTTTTTTCTTCAAATCGGTGAATATTAACCCGTTCCACAAGAGTTTTGAAACCAACATGGGGTTTAAATGGTAAAAGCTCGTTTCTCGAAAAAATTTAAAGAAGTAATTTTCATGAACTTTTTGTATAAGTTCAGTTTTGACACCCCCAACCGCCTTATCTTGTTCCAGGAAAATGCCTAAAAAAATGTACAATAGCAGTTTTATGTAAAATTCATGCTAAAGAATGAATTCTTTTAAATTTTCTCGAAACTGATTATTTTTATTCAATAAGTCACAAGTGTCCAAGTATTTTTTAACTAATTTTCAATTGATTTGAAAATTATTATTTGTTGAAACTTATTTTTTCGCCTGCAAATCGTGAAAAGTTATTATTTTCAGCATTAACGACTGTTGAGATTATATTTTTTTTAAAGAAATTTAGCAATTATTGAAACAATTTACATTTTTCAAACAATTTTTCCTCTGTATATCGTGAAAAGTTATTATTTTTTGGAATCAAGTACACAATTGATGAATGTTGAGAGTTAAAAAAAAAAAAATTGATTAGCATTTCGAACTCGAAAGTTCATTGCCTCACTACCCGATTCGGGTAGTGTTTCTAGGTGAATAAATACTACCAGCGTGGGTCCACCACACCCACGACGGGCCAACGCCACGCAGTATTCCCCGAACGGTCACCCATCCAAGTACTAACCGCGCCCAACGCTGCTTAACTTCAGTGATCTTACGGGAACTGGTGTTTTCAGCGTGGTATTGCCGTTGAGAGTTATATATTTTTAAATTATATTTGGCAACTATTTAAACAATTTTTATTTGTTTAAAGAATTTTTGCTCCAGTAAGACCTGTAAGCTTAATATTTTCTGGAATCATTAACGCATTTGACAAATGCTAAGAGTGATTTTTTGTGTGAAAGCCAGTCAATGAATATTAAGAGTGATATTCATTGTGGAAGATTTGCAATTATTTAAACAATTGATCATCATTTACTTGAGCCTTTTCATAGGAAAGGTGGAGAAAATTCAAATTTCTTTGCATCTCTTACTCTGTGTAGCTTATTATTCAGTATTTTCTTATTTCAGAACTTATACCTTGATTTTCCAAACGATAATAATTTTTTAAACAGTTTTCTTCTGTTACGTTCTTGATACTTTTTCCTTCAGATCGATTTCATTGATAGAAGAAAATACTGATTTATAAGCGACAAAGCGTAAAAGATTCGAAAGAACTAGGCTTTTCTCCACCTCTCCAATAAAAAGGAGCTAGTGATAATAATTGTTGAAATAATTGCAAACTGTCTTTCAAACAAAAAAAAATGACTGTTAACATTTAGACAAGAATTATTATTCTTGAAATTCATTAACAGTATCAATTATCTTAAAAAATAATAACTTTCTAGGATTTACGGAGAGAACAATTGTTTCAACAAATAATAATTTTTGAGGTAATTGCAAATAAGTTTTTATAAGAAGGTATATAAGAAATATTTTTTCTATTTAACAAAAATGCTATACCTGGAAGCCTAACGATTAAAAAAAACATTAAAATCCATTGAATATTTAACTGTCGCGAGATTTTTGTCCAAAAGAGTGCTTTTTGTCATACTGTGAATTCATCTTAAATGATTATTTCTCCCCACGAGGTTATATTTATTAATTCATGATTTGTGAAATGTTTTGAAGAAAAATTTATATCTTTTCTTCAAATAAAAATGTTGATATTTGAATAACTCGACCGGACGTACAATATAAAAAAAAAATATTTCCTGTAAAATTCATCAAAAAGTTCCTGGAATTGGCTGACATAGGGCCAATTGACGTCAAATAAGACAACAAATTTGGTGTTTTAAAAAATGTGCCCTTTGTGTTTATTTTGAGAAAGGCCAAAGCTGTAACAGTTTTATCAAGAACAAAAAGATGCGCAATTAAAATTCTCATACGAATATGAGCTTTTAAATTTTAAATTCAAAACTCTTTTCAAAAGATTCCAAGGGGTTAAGGCGGTTCAGCGACTTTATCCTCAAATATTCTAACTCTATATTAGTCAAAATTTTACTAATCGAATTAGTTACTTAGTGTCTGCCATTTTCTTAAATAATATTTTTTTCTACTAAGTCATAGAAGGTTACTTTTTTACGTTCCACCGAACTGTTATTTATTTTTAGGAAAACTGATCTTTGCTTGAAGCTTTGATTAATTGTTTAAACAATTAATCATTATGTACTAACTTGTAACTTCTACACAAAAAGAGGTGAAAGACTCTAGTTTTATTTTCAATCTTCTTAAATTTGTCGCTTATTATTGAATATATACGTCATTCAGATATCAATACCAAATTTTGTACCAAACTTGTATTTATTTAAATAACTTTTGTTACTTAAACAATTATGTTCTGAAATAAATGCTTCGAACTTATTTTTTTCTGTGAATAATGCAATAATTCTTCATTGCTAAGAGCAACATTTATCTGCTGGAAATCCAATCGTTTAAACAATTTATCGAAGAATAACTGTACATTTCGATGGGAACGCGATAAAAAATCTGAATTTATTTCTGAATTTCGTTATGTCGCTTATCCTTAGATATTTAAATGTTTCAGAACTTCCTTAAATAATTAATATTTCTTCAAATAATTTTTTCTACATACATTGATCATGAAGAATTGAGAAAATGGTGGAAAAAATATATATTTATTTTTAACTTCAGAGGACTAACACTCATTAGTCTGCAGGGTTTATTTGAACAAAAAGTTTAATAAATAATTTGAGAAAGACAATATTGAATGTGATTTTTATAAAATGCAATTTTACTGAAAAACAAACTTTAAGTGACCAGTGTAAAAAAATGGTTTACATAAATATTACGGTGTGTCTCGTCGTCCCGAAATACGGGATGAGTAGTGAAGTATTTTTCATCAGCTTGGCTAGGCGTCACGAATTTTCTGGAGGACTAGTCCATCCCCTTTTCCAAATCCCCCAATTTTTCGGGACGACTAGCCACAATCTAAATATGAATTATTCAAAGAATTTGTATCAAATTTCAATATTTATGGATAAAAATCATACATAATCAAATTTTAAAAAAGTCATATTTTCCAATCGCATTTCCATCGAAATGTAAAATTAATTTTCAATAAATTATGTAACGATATAATAAATGTTTCAACCAAAAATCTTGCTTCCTACAATGACAAATTTTTCCATTAATTACAGAAAAAGATCAGTTTCAAACATTAATTTCAGAACAAAATTCTTTAAACAAAAAGTAATTATTCAAGCAAATACGAATTTGTTACAAAATGATATAGTAATCTGAATGACGTACATTTTCAATAATGACCAACAAATTTAACAAAATTTTTGCTTCAAGGTAGAGTTTTAATTAATTTAACAAAGCCAAAAAATCTCTCTTCTCAAATAGAAGTAATTTTTGTCAAAAAGGGGTCACCGTAGGGAGTGGGGGCATCAACATTCAATTCCATCATTTAAATTTCACTAAATCAGATGGAGAAAGGTTACAATGAAAAATTTGTTAAAGATAATACTGCTGTCGAGGAGTGGTAATCCAAATTCATTTTTTCTTAAATATTTCTGTATATATTTTTATAAGGAATTCATATGAGAAACGTGAGAAAGCGAAGTATAGGAGAAGGTATAAAGGGGGAGGTATGAATTTTAGATTAATCTAGAATTCCCGTGTTGCGTATTTAAGTAACACGTTCGTCCCGCAAAATCGCTTCGATACAGGTCCCTGATCAATCTCTCTAGCAATCACCCCAGGCGAAGAGCTTCACAAAGTCATCATGTGTCATGGATCACACAAAAATACGCATACTGACTGATGATAGAAAGATTCATCCACTTTACTCTAATCGCATCCACTAAGAGAAGCTCTCCACGTGGGCCCATCATCTCATATTTTCTAATACATACCCCATTGTCACAATTAAGAGAAACAGATTTCGTAACACGAGGTGTCCGAATCTGAAAAGTATCTCTTGGACTATGTATCCATTTTGGGGAACTGTTATTATTTATAACAGGCGGTGTTTCAGTTTTAGGCGACTGGCGAGACTCGAAACGTTTTTCTGAATCAGAATAATTGGCAGATCTCGATCGCAACCTAAAAACACTGTTAAAAGCAAACAGAAATTACTATATTTATATATAAACAAAACGAAAATTTGATTGGTTAATGGTCCAGTGAAGTCAATAATATGTAATAAAACAGGTACAATCTTACAAACTCATATTATTCTCTTAAAAAATTGTTTTTTTAAAAATAAAATCATTCCTAATCGGCTAAAGCGATTTCAAACGTTTTGTAAAAGACAAAACAGCAAATAAAATTTTTTATAAAACAGAGTAGTTAACTTTATACGTAATATAATCCAAAAGTATTACTCACTATCAACAACTTGATTATGAATTGTTCGTTATATAAATATCTGTATAATTAAACTTAATTTTAATCATTTTAGATAATATTTATAAATTAATAATAAATCTACAAAATTTGAAAGCTGCGGCTTTTTTCTACAACAGAAAAGAACAACAAGCGCTATTTGCGCGAATTTTTTTTTATCTCATGCAATTTTAAAATTAATATATGAAATTAATATTATTACAAAACTTTTGTATTTTATAGTATCTATTATCTCAAATAATAGAACAGAAAAGCAAGGACAATATTTTTTATCATTCATGAAAAGTACGTCTCTGAAGCTAGCACCGCCTTTTTGAAAAATCAAATTCAAAA
>CAKNXH010000934.1:0-30586 GCA_932178445.1 Andricus quercusramuli
GATGGTTTATTTTTACTCTCCGAATTGTTACCATCTGTCTCTATTTGATCCGTTTGATTATGTCAGACTATTTCATAGCTCAGGTAAAACCTTTTTATATTAATCTGCGAAACAAATTTTTATTTAATCTAATTCTCGTTTTCTTTTAAAACATTAGTAATTTAATTTTTAATTATTATTTAGGTTTGAAACCTTTTGAAAAAGGTACGCAATTGTTACCGAAACGTCAAGGAATGAGAAGGAGGTTTGATTAAAAATAAACATCTGAGTCAAAGAATGCTTTTTGTCTCAATTTATTTTTAATTTATGTGGACCGTAAGACTTGAACAAATTCTCCAAATTTTCAAATTAATTTCTTGAATATTCTAAATTCTGCCAATCTGCTAATCAACACACTTCATTGCCTACCCGCCACAAAAGCGTATATTTTACGGTTTACAGATTTCGATAAATAAGAGACTGTCAATAACGCACCGTTTCAAGAAAAAACAAAAAACAACTTATACAAGAAAAGGCATTCGTATGGCTGGCTTCTGCTCCGCACTTCTTTAATATGCACCATGGGATAGGTCGGTTTCGAGATATGCAGATTACAAATTAGCGGGCTAGAAAAATGTTCCCTGTTCTATTCATTAAGAAAAGGAATCAAGAAAAAAGAAAGAAGGAAAAGTTCATGTTCCTAATTTCAAAGAAATAAGATCAACTATATCCAAGCTTTCGTATTAAAGATTGAAATAGTTCTCTAAAAGCAAGTAAAAAAATATGTAACCTCTACGCCGATGTTCGATTGTCACGGATGGTCATCGATCTGAGAAGCTCATCGTGAACAGTACTAATGCTGATTTTAAAATAGAAACAAACTCCGCAATTTACATGACAGAAAGAAGCAACAAGAATGAAGCTAGTACTTTTGTATAAAATGTATGAAATATTGAAACTTCGAGAACTTGAAAAAAATGCTCATTCCCCTAGAAGATTGTGGGTAAGACCGTTCTTCACCGTTGCTAAACGTTTTGAGCAAGGTGACAGTGAAAATGTGGTGAACGAGATGAGGCAGGAAGAGAAAGACCTCCGAAAATATTTCACATATTTTCGCATCCTTCCTGAATACTTTGATGTATTGTATGATGTAATGAAACCGCTCATCGAGAAACAGAATGTTGTCCGTTAGGTTATTTCGGCAAAAACAAAGTTGGAAATAACTTTAAGATACTTGGCTGCAGGAGATCCACAAGTTTCCCTCTCATTATCCTTTCGCGGTTCACCAAATACAATAAGCAAAATAATCTGTGACACATGCCACAAAATTTACGAAGCACTGCACGGTGAATACTTCCGCCAACCTTCAGAAGAAAATTGGAAGATAAAGATAGGCGAATTTAAAACTCTGTGTAACTTTGATCATTGTATTGTATCCATCATTTAAAAATATAAAAATGAGCTCTCAAAAATAGTTTTAAATGCGGAAAAAAAATTAAGGGGTCATTTTGACACTAAAAGATACCATTCGCAGGGATCCCATTATAGAAAAAAATAGTTTTTTGTACCACCCTAGTGAGAGCACAACGTGATTGAATTTTTATGGTATATTTCCGGCTCCATACAAGAGTGGATCACTTTTCTTTAACTACAAGAAAGACTTCAGCATCAATTCAATGGCAGTATGCAATGCGAAATGCAACTTCCTTATTGTCGACGCAGGGGGAGAAGGTCGTCGAAGAGATGGTGGTGTCTTCCATGTGGAAGGTCTCAATTTTCCATGTGGATTTCTACATGGCTGGATAGATTCACGTGGATATTTTTGTCCTCAATCATATTCCAATTTCACGACCCTGAATATGACCCGATTCACGATAGGTTCGAAATTACGATAGGATTTTTTAAATATAGGATTATTATTATCTCATTGGACAGCATAATTATTATGGGAATTTTTCTCAAGGATACGCCTAGATTTGACAAACAATTTATAATTTTCTTTTATTTATATCAAAATAAAGGAAAAAATAGAAGGATTGCACCGAACGTGTTCGTTGCAGATGAGGAAATCGCTGCGAGGAACATCTTTTCGACACCCTATCCACGAATATCTGATCTGGACAATAAGAAAAAGGTCTTTAATTACCGTTTGAGTCGCTACAGGCAAATGGTTGAATGTTCCTTCGGCATTTTAGCTGCACGGTGGAGAATTTTTGGAAGGAAAATTATTGCTTCAGTTGATATAGCCAAAAAAAATTTGAAAGCTGCGGTGGCACTACATAACTTCATCATGGCCTTAGAAGAAAATAAACCTGAAAATGAAAGGCCATATCGAACGTTGAGTCCAGAAGACCGCAGATTATTAACCGAATGGATCAGTGAAATTTCTCCTGAACTGCAAATTCTAAATGTCTCATCAATCTCTTGCGAGAACAGTTTCTGACATTTTCTGTGGGTGGAGTTGTTTCTTAGCGGATCTTCATGTTGGTCCTCTTTAACACATAGTACGGCCTGCAGTCTATATTCTTGAGACTCTCAACAACACCTGACTCCGTAGTTATTACAAGTTGGGTAGCATGACTACACGCCTTAATGTCAATAAACTTATATTCTCCCATCTTTAAGGTCTGAATCTGGACAGCTGCCCTTTGAAGCGCTACCGCTGGCATTTGCTATCGATCAATTTGATATTAGCCTTCGCTGAAGGTTGTAGTCCGCCAACAGCTTCAATGCGCCAACGTTGGGACTCTTCGTTCAAACAGATGACGATGCACCATCGGAATTCGGACTTTTTACAGTTTACAGTGTCGTAATTTATGTGTAGAAATAACAATTTTTTAATTTTTTAGGGCAAAAAAAGGATCTGGCAAAATTCGATCAAATGCTCTGAAAACCCTGGACACGGATCACTCTTGCCAGACAATACGGCTGGAGAAAAAGTTTTGATAATTGTTAAGGGAGCGTACCCATACTACGTGACGCGTTTTTCTTTTTTTTTATATCGTTGTATCCTCATTAACTGCATGGAAATTTTATTCTTATCTTCATTTAAACAAAAGAAAAACGCGTCACGTAGTATGCGTACGTTCCCTAATCGGTTTATGGAGTTCAGAGCGAAGGCCCGATTGAAGAACCCGAATCGTAAAATTGGAAATGCTCCTTCTGTAAATTTTCCACTAGTTGAGGTACGTTGATGAATTAAATAAAATGCACTGTCCATGTTTACGGAATTTTCCGTAACTCTAACCCCTTTTTCAGCTTGTTCAGGGGTAACGTGACGGAAAATTGCGTATCCATTGACAGTGTCTATATATGTAAAACACAATTTGGAATTTATATCACTTTTGAATATTTTCAATTACCCTACGATAAGTGAATAGTTGGTCTGGGGTGTTTTAATTCTTTGATCCGTTAGGATTAACGAGTTATCAGTGAGTTCAGGGTGGCGACTTGACCGGGAATTGTATTGATCGGGAAACACTGGGACATATGAGTGTGTTGATTAGGTTATGTATTTGTTTACTCATTTACGATTTATGCATCTACTTAGATTTTTCAGATTATCTAATTATACTTTAATGAAATCAGAATTTATCATTAAATTTGTATTATCTTCCATTATAGGATCTAGTTGCATAAGGTCCAAAGTCACACGAACAATAATTTTACTCTGAAGAAAAAAAAAGAACTAATATTAGAATTAGGTTTTGACGAGACTATCTTTTTCAAGAAAAACAGTTAGTGACTTATGAGTACAAAATTGTTTCTAATAAATTCGTCGAGTCCTAACCCTTAAGTAATAGTAAGAGATTCATGTCAGGTTGATGTTAAAAAATTTAGTGAGTAACGACGTCATGCAACTAGCAGGACGACAATTATTAGTATATTCGCCAGTATTATCAAGGATGACCACAAAATCGAAGACCAGATTACAAACGATCTTCATCTTTTCCAAGCAGAGGAAAAACTGATAATAGTATGTTTGAAGAATTAAGTTAAGAATGTAACTAATGAATATTCGGGTATTTTGTTTGAGTATGTATACTCTAGTAATTATCTGATGGACTGTTTCGAAGCTAAAAGCTTGCGGTTCCGAGATATTTATATTTACTTCATTAGTATCGTGGCAGAGAATATGTCATTACATCGAACGTATATTCACTTCTTTTCTGCTCATACCTCTTTAGAGAATACTTCCCTCTTGATTTCGTAATATGAAAGACAACACCTCACTTTCATCGTTTCTTCGAACGTACATCAACTTCTCATTGAACGTATGTCGACTTCTTTTATTCCTGCCAGCTATCATCATCTGTATGCAGTGTTTCGTTGACTAAGTTATATCGAACCTTCATCGACTTCTTTTCCTCCTGCCCTTATCAGGGCCACCTTGAAACATACTCACACAGCTGCATATCATGTCCATTCCTCATACCGATGTTAACTCTTCTCCTCCTATCCTATTCAACCAAACCCCTATCCCACCTTCTACTTCTAATTTTTGTTATCCTAACCTTAGTACCCTCACCAGTGCTCAAATTACATCCATAATTTCCAATATTCGTAAAATCCTGGACACTTATGAGACAGTACTTGTCTCCCGTGTTGCTCTGATGTTCATCACTCAATCACTCATTCTTCAATCTTAACTTAATTTTGACTTTTCACATGAAGACTCTTCCAACTTCAAAACGGTGAAATCCAAACGCACCCAACGCAAACGCGCTACTAGTCCCACTCAATCGGCTAGCCCTTCACAATCCGACGATGAGTCTGTTATTCCGAGCTCATCCGATGACGATGATTCCGTGTCTAAGGAACGGAGTACTCCTCCTATCCGTATCCTTCGTAAAGAACTCTGGCCAGAAATACATTCAGCTCTTTCTAAAGCTGACATCCTTAACCCTTCTGCAAAAATCACCACTGACGCAATAATAGTCTATCCTCAAACAGTTGAAGGTTTTCGTGTCATCAACCTCAAACTCGATAAAGACAAAGTGGGTTACACCACCAACCAATACAACAGGACAAGCACCTTATCGTTGTCATCCGAGGATTCAACGAATCCCGTACTGAAGAATCCATCCTTGATGAACTACGGACTGAAATTCCCTCTGTTAAACGAGTTCACCGTTTCAAAAACAATCTGGCCCTTGGTGGTCGTTCATCTGGGCCCAACCGCTCCTACAGCCAAGTCCATATTCGACATTAAACTTCTAGCTGGCCTCGGCGTTCAAGTTGAAACAAAGAAAAAATCAAATGTCATTCCCCAGAACCGTCGTTACCTTAAATTATTTCACACAGCAAATTACTGTAATGCCTCTTGGGTTTGTGCCTTCTGCGGACGTAGCCACGCCATCGCCTCTTGTCCCCTCAGAAATCAGAAAGACGCTGCTCCATCTTGTCTTAATTGTAAAGGCCCTCAATGGGCCACCTACCGTGGATGCCCTAAAGTTCCTCGAAAACCTGGCTCCAAGTCAACCCCAAGTCGCCAACATCCTACACCCAAACCTACTGCAAACCCTTCTTCCCTTCCTAAACCTCATAGCGCTTTCAACTGCACTACCCTCCAATGCTCCTTCGCTAACGTAGTCTTACGTCATCCTCTATCACAAGTCCAAATCCAGACTCAATACTCTCCCAACACAGATCTCCCACAGAATCTGCAATTACAGCAGCTTTTTCGCAACCTCATCTCCACCTTCGCAGCTGCCTCCCAGCTCCCAAAACCCGAACGCTCATGAAGATAAACTAACTATCGCTACCTGGAATGTTAACGGCATTTCCACTCCCAAACGACTAAAACTAATTCTAATCAATTCACTTGCCAATTACGCGAGTTAAACTTCCGACCACTTTACAAGACCCTGCCTTCTCGTCTCACCGCTCAATATAATGAATTCCATCTTTCTTTTTCCATCTTTCGCTTCAAGCGCGAGTGTCCTTGTAGTCTGCTGTCACTGTCCATCAAATTCGATGTCCCCTCTTTTCTTTTTAACTTGTTTCATAACCTTCAGTGTTGGTAGCCTAACTGGGAGGGGTTTAAGTCCGTAGGCGCATTTTTGGTGTTTTATTCAAATAAGAAGCCGCACTCAGTACGCAAATTTGCATCTAATTATAACGAAATTGAAGTCCGTAAAGTTATCAGAGTGCTTGATTGTAATGAATAAACTATAACGTTCTGCTATGTGACGTGTTCTAGAAAAAGAATGATATCGCTTATCTAAATCGAGTTCTTCATTCAGTGAGCAGTGATAGAAAAAATATTCTACAACAACGCAGCTACTCCTCTCTTCGAACATGGTGAAAGTGAATTCTAAACATATAAATCGTAAAACAGTAGAAGATTTTAGCCAACCATCTTGTATGATGAATAGCATCTGAAATAGAAACAAAAAGTTCGGTTACCTCTATCAATAAAAAGTTACTAGCTTATAGAACAGCTTATAGAACTTGTTTAGAGAAACAATTTATTTTTTAGTTTTTTCGCATCATGTACGTTTTTGGCAAAAAAAATGAATTGACAAAAACAAGTTTCTTATTATTTCCCTGTTACCAAACATTTTTCATATTGATACTTATCATGAAATTTAATGTATTTTCACGGAATTCTAAAAGATCCTATAATACTTTAATGTATTTCAAAGAATTTCTTTACATTTCGAACGACTTAAGGCATTTTTAAGATTTTAGGGTATTCTAAAAGATTTCTAGGAATTTCCAAGCGTTTGAAAAATTTCCAGGTATTTCAAAAGATTGCAAAGGATTTGAAATATTCCAGGGTATTTCTAAGAAATTTTTGGGAAATTAAAAAAATTTTAAGGAATTTCCAAGGAGTCAACAAAATTGTATGCAGTTTTGATGAATTCTCTAGATTTTCGAAAGATATTGTAAACCTTCAAAGTTTAATCATTCTAAAAACGTTCAGAATTATATCATTTCTTATCTTCACTCTGTAGACTGTTCAGCGTATGAAGATCGTATACTTTTATAAATTTCAAAAAAAATTATTTCATTATATTTGTTCATTATATGAACAAATAACGTCCATAATATCTCTGAAACTATTTGTTCAATTATTAATATTAATAGATGGCTAAATTAGGTAAAAATTATAATTCTCTTTAAAACAAGACAAGATGTCCTCAGTCTTTCGTCCTTTGTTTCTCATGCGTTAACAAAATATGGAAGTTCGACTGTTGCTCGACTAACCAATTTTCTTCTCGGGCCAAGAAATCCCAAAATTATTACAATTGAGAAAGCATTTGAAAACAGCTAAATCCAAATCAATTCTTCATGAAGCAAGTTTGCTTCTCTTGCAGAAAAGAATACAACATACCAAATTTGTTTCGCATACTACCTTCAAAAAACTATTAAAACTTCACTTTTACCTATCAAATACCCTACGATTTGAACTTTGGTCATTGAAGCTACGATTTTGAAAGTTGAATAAAAATAGTATGGCCAGCGTGTATCTTCTGCTCAGCGATAAGTAGTAAGCCTTGCCGTTACTTTCTTTCTTATTAGTCACAATATACGTCTTTTTTAGGTGCTTTAATTTATTATTCGTTAATCGTTACAAGGGAAAAAGAACAAAAAAGGAGTTGCAGTAGCTCATCATCCTGTACGTCTTCCAGTTCATCAGATAATGACATCTATAGTTCCTAAAAAGCCAAACAGCTTCTTATTAGAATTAAGAAACTCGAGAAAGATGCAGAAAAAAGGCGAAGAAGAGGCGCTACAGAGTATCTGGTTTTTTAAGATTATTCCGGAAGTGATGCCGAGGAGGGAAATCGGGAAGTGGAATGCCCAGAAAAGATAGGCTTCGTAATCAAAAAAGGACATTCTTAATTTCGTTGATGTTCTATTGGTTCTAATAGGGACCGTTAAGAAAACCTAATCTAAATCAAGTTCTTCAAACAAAGTGAAGTGATTGAAAAAATAGGTTCTAACTGCGTGACCTCGTTTTTTTTTAATCACTCGTCTTTAACGTGAAAGATGACAAAAAATCTCATGCCACAAATGATTTTGAAAGTTAACAATACTTTGGGCTGAATTTTGCTATCATTCTCATGGCTGAAAAAGATACATTTCCAAACGAAAATCATTTTTCCTTTTAGTAGGAAATCCAATATGGTGCAAGTTTTGAGAAAAGTATCAAAAAATCGGAAATTTTCATTTTCATAATTTTGTTTCAAGTCGAAAGAGTATTGGGACTCGATCCTCACTATGATCAACGGTGATCGAAATATTTGAACTGCAAGGAAAAACGTGTCTCGCCGATTTCGAATAGCCATACCCTTCACTTTGAGTTGATTTTGATGAGATATTCTATAGTTCCCGTTTAACCTTATCTTTCCTCATGTAACTCTTGGGCAATAGATACTGCAAATTCTTTTTATCCGACGTTTTATTCTTGCCATCTCCGGCAGCATTGCATATCACGAGGGCATTCACAATTCTTTTATAACTTCTTTTCCCGTTCTGCATCAGAAGAAATGAATAGCTCCCCAGACAACGTCGGGTCGTTTGTATCGGATCTTCATTCGTTTCATGCACTATATTCAGATCAAGTGGATTTAGCAGAATCGTTTGTGTCAGATCTTCATTTGTTTGATGCACTGTATTCAAATCGAGTTATAAAAGACACTGTCAAAATTCCATTTTGAATTGATTGGAAGAGTTTCGATACCAAGTTCCTGGAAGATTCAGTTATTTATTCGTACTATCAACGCCATGTCGTAAGCAAAACAAAAAAGATGTTCTATTCCTACCCATGTGGACTTCACGGCGGATACATCAGAAAATTATTTCGGTGAAATAATTACGTTGCCAAATCCAAACTATTCTGGCTCCAATAAATTGGATTCTGATGCTGAATGGGACGAAAATGTTCCGGAAATAAGTTATAAAGAAGCTTGCAAAACTTACACGGAAGATCAAGCTAAGCTAGAAGGATATCATGATTTCTGTTGGGCAGATAGTGAGAAGAGATGCTCCGATGCTATTGCGGATAACATTTTAATGAAAGAATTCATGAAGAAAAATTGTCCTCAATAACATCAGGGTTTTAAAGTATCTACTGCTAAGAGCTGCATGAGAAAGGATAAGGTGAAACGAAAAATACGGAATATCTCATAAAAATGGAGTCCAAGTCTGTGGAATTCTGAAAAACCAATTTGAAAGTCGTAATCAGCATCCCCGAAAACCCCCGAGTATAGAGTTGTGCAAAACTCATAGTTTCCAAATCTTCATTTCCACCATATTGGGTCCGTCATTCCGAATTCCAAAAATTCGATGTCAAATTCATAATCAGTGACCCTGAAAACCCACGAGTACAAAGTTGTGCGAATATCGTAGAATTTCCAAAATTTCATGTCCGACATATTGGATCCGCTATTCTGCGAAGGGTACGAATCCGCCATTTTGCGCAGAGTGTGGCTATTCGAGATTGATGAGACAAGTTTTTTCTTGTAGTTCAACTATTCCGATCACCAGAATGACTAAAAGACTACCTCAACCTGAAATGCTGACAGCGAGAGGAGAGGAAGAAGAAAAACATTTCTTACGACACTAACAAATGACAGATGGGTAAATAATGGAACAAACGAATTACGCGGATTCAGTAGAATATCAACCGTCGACGAAAGATTACAATATCAAAACAAAATTTATCCTGAAAAATAAAATAGAATAGAGTGTGATAGAATACGATCTTCCAGTGGAGTGACAATTATAAACGGTCCTGTAACTTTTAAATACAATTAGATTTTCAAATTGAGCAGAGGCCCTTCCCCGTGTCCAAACCTAGCTTACCATTCAGTAATTTCAAAATCAGAAAACAATTATTTACGGTCTTACTAACATCCAGAAGCTTATCAAGAGTTAATTCTTAACGAATGAAAAGAAGAGTTAGAAAAATAAATCGTCAGACCTTTAGATTCACACTTCAATTCACCAATACATGTAGCGCCTCCTTCTCAAGATCCAATTATAGTCCCTCTACTTCCAGTCAGTGAAGCTACGATTTTGAACATTAAATAAAGGAAGTCTGGTGCGCATGTCTTCCGATCAGCGATACGCGAGCCTTCTCATTCCCATCTTTCACGGCAGTCACACTAGATGTGTTTTCTGAGTTCTTCAATTTAATATTCGTTACAATGGAAAAAGAACAAAAAAGAAGCCCCATCAGCTCTTCGTCGTCCTGTACGTCTTCCAGTTCATCAGATAGTGAAATTTGTAGATCTGAAAAGGCTAAAAAGCTTCTCATTAGAATTAAGAAACTGGAGAAAGATGCACAAAAAGCAATGGCGAGGCGCCACAAAGAATCAGGACCTGAATCTTCGATATCAGAATCTTTCAATCCAGGTAAGCTCGTTTTTCCTTTTAGTGTAAATATGTTCCGCGTAACATTTATCGGGCTCGGACCTCAGAAATGTTTGCTTAAGTCAATTTTCGCTGTTCTATCAAATATTGAACATTGTGAGTAAGCATCTCTATTCGGCGTCCTATTTGACGATCAGGCACATGCCACATCACTTGATAGGATCTATCCTGTTTTTTAAGATATCATTCTTGATTGTGGGATCTAACCCGGCATTCGGAAAAATTTACATTCCGGGAAAAATTAGCCAAATGTGGACTCTAACCCACAAAAAACACCTCGCCTAACTTCACTGGTTATAACCTAAAAATAATTATATGCTTAGGAGTCAATTGACCCTACATGAAAAGATCTTTATATTTTGATGAGCCTTAAGGTATCTGTGATACACTGTTTTATTTTTCCAGGAAGAAATATTTATTTTCCTGTTACTTTGATTCAGCTCCTTCCTCATCATGGTTTCATTATGATCTTACCGGCGGAGCAGAGTTCTACTTTCCGGACAGCAAGAATAAGAGTACATTATTGCCCGAACAGAATTCCGACAACGCAGAAAACAATACTACCGACAATACTGAAAATATAGTTTCTGTAGATCCTGGGTCGACGACGGATCCAGTTTCTTGCACTAGTGGTTCTGCCAAAATTGACTCCTCTACTGCTAAGGTTCTTACACCAAGCGTTCAGAAAATAATTCGAAAGCGTTTAACAGAGGATAAAACGCTGGGTTCGCGAATCCACCAGGAGTTTGAAGTCCGCTGGAAGAAAAAAAAACAGCAGGCTCCTTTTTAAATTAACTTTTGAAACGTTTGACGTGTGAAAATTGAACCTAAATCTACACGAAAGAAATAAGTTCTCTATCGTATAACGTTTATTATACGGAATAATTTGTTGACTCTATTAATATTACTAGGCTTGTACTGAACCTTGTAATAAACGTTATACCAAATTTTCAGAAATCAAACAAATATTAGTTGAAAACACGTCATCCGAACGTACGGCCTAGCATGATAGATTTAAAAAAAAATACAAACAAAAGATTTTAATATATATCACGTATCTACATTTTCGTTTATTTTTATAATTGCGGTATATGTATCTCTATTTATACTATTTAATGTTCACGCGATTTAGCAGAATGAAATGTGAGGGAAAAATGTTTAGATAGACTTTAATTATTATGTTTCAAACTTTAATTTGATGATGAATTGCGACGCAAGGCCTAATAAACGAATGGCCTTGAAAGAATTTATTTCACGATAAACTCTTCTTAGAAAAAAATCACTTGTGTGTACCTAAGATAAAATCGAGATTCTCAAGGTTTATTGTAATACACGTTTCTAACCAAAATAACTTCCTACGGGTCTTCTGCATATGATATAATATGAACTGAAAAAATTATTAATGAAAATATTTCTGCAATTCCCAGTCTTAAACAGAAGAGGAATATATGCATCAGAATAGACTGAAATAAATTTAATTTTGAATATTAGAAGTGGTTTATCCTGACAATTCGAACTCGATAAAAAATGATCCAGCTATCGCAAGCGTATTGATTCTATTATTCAAAAATCAGGATTGAATGTTTCGGGTCTTCGTCGTATTCTTCGTTCCTTAGCTTATGCCTTGTACTATGCTTTCTTGTCAAATATGGGCATTTTTTCTCGACCAAGTCTTTGGTTTCGTATGCTGATCGGCAGTCAAATGCATGGTCAGCCGAGGTTCAGGCATTGCATATTTCTGCCAGTCAATGATTTCGATATCATTATTATCTTAGAAATTCAGTGATAGAACTATCAATTTCCTCACAAGATTTTGAATTGATGATTCCCTGTCTGCCATTTTATAATTAACATCTTGTTCTCTGATGTGCTTTCTGCTTTCATCGCACAAACTAGCAAGAATGATATTTTGCGGGTGCACAGGTTAAGCATTCGTCTGCATCACTTTCTTGATAATTAGTCTGAGGTCATCTGAGGTGATCTGATGTCTCAAAGACCTCTGTCCTGAGTTCATCTTGTGTGTCTTGTATGAACCTTTTGAGCGCATTGTCACTTAAGGCTACTTCGGACATGATACAATATTAGTGAATAATAGTGATCGTTTTGACTTTACTTCGAAAGGCACAGGAGGATATCAATCTGGTGGTGCAGGTGGCTTTGATAAGTGGTCTCACTTTTAATCTTGCTAAAACTGTGGCTATACTTATAAGATAATCTGTCTCTTAATCACATGAAACAATTTCAACTCTGCCTCCTTCCTTGATCGATATGTCACCGATTCTGTGGAATCGCTGGCATATTTTGGCTATATTTTTAATCGCACTCTGACGTGTAATGAACAAGTTTCAGATATTTCGAGGAAAACCTTTACAGCCCTCCAACAGCTTAACAGCAATGAAGCGTCACTTCCTACTCCAACTCTTACCCTTCTAATTAATAATGAGGAATCAGAAAGTTACTACTTTATATCTTAAAACATTTTCAAGAATACTTAGTAGGTATGTGCACTCTTATCGCAATCCTTCATAAGTGGTGTTTCCTGATTTTAAGAAAATGAAGCTCGTGATTCCTATTCTGTGTTTTATCGTAGTGGTTTTCCCTAATCCTATTTGTAAATATAATACTAGCTATAATTTGAAGTGTATTATTAGTTGCAGTATATTTATCAAAACATACATAAATATTCAGTTTCAATGAAGCCATACTTTACTCGCATACTTTCAAATAAATATAATTCTCCATTGCTTCTTGCAGATTCAAGTTCACCGTCCAGAACTTCTGATTCTGCTGATAGACATCATCTCCCTGCAAGGTCTCCTTCGCCTGAGGTGCCTCCTGTTCTTGTCAGGTCTAGGTCTCCTCCTCGCAGAGGTCGTCCTCCTAATAAAATTATACCTCGTGATGGACAAGTGGAACGAATTCGCCTCATTCCTCACAGCAATCCAAACCGATCATTCGTATTTCGAAGATACACTTTTCCTGCTGGTAAACCAATTCATTTAGGATATAGATATAATAACTATGCGCCTATGCCAACCCAAGAACAAATTATGTTGTCAACATTCGGTGGTGATGTGCTTGCAGTATTGGATGAAACTGATTCTCTCACTGGAATATATAATCACTTTGGACAACGAACGAAAATAAACATGGACAGTGATACAGTTAACCAACTGAGTACAGAAGAAATCAGTGACAGACCAGTAGGAAAGCGTATTCCAATCTTAAAGAATTACAGAATATCACTTTAAATTACAGAGTATCACTTTAAAAAATCGACACTCAATTCAATCAGTGATTATGATAGATTGATAGAATTAGTGACCAGTTTCGGTTCAGTATTATTTCTTTGATTCTCAGAGACTTTCAACTACTTCAATAAGTGAAATTCCAATCACTTGAATTTAGCGACCGTAAACCACAGAGACAGAGTTTGGATACGCGAGGCAAGGCGAAAGATAAGGACATATGTGCGAAGCGAAGCGAGGAAGGCAAAGCGAAAAGAGCGAGCCGCCATAAAATTAAGGTAGTACCCAGGTGTGAAAAAAAGAGAGGTGAAAGAAACTGATTGGCCGAAAGAAAGAGATCGGTCCATCAACCTTAGAAAGGTTGCTAGGGCTTTTTTGAAACCGCCTAATTGATCTAATATGTGTGAAATGTTTGGTAATAGGAACGTGTCAGTTATTGTCTTGTCGTTTGATTCTCAAAATTCTATAACCATTCACGATCGTCTGTTTCTGTTCTGGTTAGGTTTTTTGGGATAACGCATGCTGAAGGATTGGAAGGCAAGTGTCAGTGTCTTCTATAATACTCCCCTCTAATAGAGTTTGCTTTTGAGTTGAAATTTCTTTCCTCTGCATATCCGATTGTCTATATTGTCAGTGGCTACTTCCCTCTTCCTCAGTCAAACCTGAGAGATTAAGAACCTCTAGTAATTCATAGGCCCTATCAGAGAATTGCTTCTCTCTTCCCAATTTAACCTTGTCTCTCTTCTCAGGTTTGTACTCGTTAGCTTGCTCAAGGACATCAAATTCCTTTAACTCTACAGGGGGATGGTTATTTGGATTTCGCGAAGGATCTCGTTTACGGCAAAAACCTTATATAGCCATTTTCAGGTCTGACTATACTTTCGCCTATAAATGTTTTTGTCCGAGTTTTCACCTTCTCTAAGCAGCTTTCATCCTTACCATTTTTCGAAATTGGTAAGTTGATTAATTCCCCCATTCGAGTGAGTAAATTAATTGTACTCGGACCCGTGGCATCGCCTAGAGGTAGTATTAAAGGATTTTTCAAATTCTTTTTTTTTTCATATATATCGTAAATTTCAAGTATTTTTGCAACTCCTGTGATGGACTCAGAGATATGAAATTAGATAATTTATAATGACGGATGAGAAAGCGACTATCATATACCTCAAACATTTTAAAGATTATTTATTATGTACACTCTTATCACAATTCTTCGTAAGTGGTGTTACCTTATTTAAAAAAATGAGACACATGATTGCTATTTTGTGTTTCATAGTAGTTGTTTTCCCTGACACTATTCGTAAGTATAATAATAGCTACAATTTTTCCCCTACACAAAATGCTCTCTGAATCTATAGATTAATTAAATTCCCCTAACTATGCATTAGTGAAATTCTATTAATTGAATTACAGAAAGGTTAACCACTAGAGATTAGTAGAAATATACTCATTCCATTAGCAGATATATTTACTGATTCGTTAGTGGAATAATACTAATTTCTTAGTGACAATGTATGCACGTATTGTGAAACTTGTAAATGTATTATGTCACCTCCACCAACATGACCTTATTACACTTCATTGCTTGCAAATGAAAAAGTCATTCTTATTTACACACACAATCTATTTCACCTTACTTTATTTACGTTAACAACAATTCATTTAATCTGTGAACCGATATCATCGCCAATAGTTTATTTTCTGGTAGAAATTGTTAGCTGTTTAAGGAAGTGTTTAATCAAATGCAGTTTCTAACTATTTTTAAATACATAATGTTCTTTTTCCCACTAATGTTAAGTATTAAAACCTATACAATAAGTTTTTATTGAAAATTGATTTCTATCCCATTCCATTCTAAAGCGAGAAATCATATCCAAACAGTTAAGTTGTATAACAATTACTGACGATATTTAATTTCTTGCCTCTACTTATCTTGTCAAAGTAAACATTTGAAATGAAGAGGTTTAGGTAAAAGAATAAACCTCAATCTCTACAGTCAAATAGTATACTTTCCATGCCGAATTTATCATTTCAATTTTATGTATAAAACAGTCTCCGGATGGAAAGGTCATTATTTTTAATTCATTCAAGTCATTTTTATCGGCAAAGATTTACGTTCTTGTTTATTATTATTATTATTTTTTTTTTTATTTTTAATTTTATGTAAAATTTAGACTATAATAAATAATGTTTCAACAGGTTTCAATAGGCTTGAAAAGGGACTATATCAAGTCCGAAACGTTGCCACTTCTCAATGAAATAAAGTATTTTTTATACTAATGACCTTTCCATCCGGAGACTGTTTTATACACTAATCGAAGGTCGAAACTGAAGAAAGAGATGCATTTCAATTTTATTTTCAAAATAAAAACTGTGATTTGTTACGTTAATTCAATAATTGATTCATCAATTCATTTCATATCTAAACTTTATTTTTCAGAACTAGATAAGAAACATAAAGAAGACGCAGTTCATCCTTTTCCTATTCAACTATATAATGTCCATCATCACGAAGGTTTCAGGTTTCCAGCACGGATTTACGATTTATTACCAGGGATCTACGAGGTAGCATTAGGCAATGATCGTAGGTATATCATTGGATTGTACGTAAATGGTGTCTTGCTTCCATTTGTTGCTCCTATAATTGTTGCGGATAATGTAAATGGAAGAGTTAAAATTCGTTTGGATGGCGAGTGTGCCAACGAGATTGTACCAATATTGATGGCGGATCCTCTGAATAGTTGGTTCCACAATTTATTCAGCTCCGAAAATATTGTCCATGCGGAGTTACATGAATAACTCAACTTAAGACCATATATGGAGATAATTTCGCGTTTTTAACCTTTCCTCCGTAATTTCTTCTCATAATGGCTTGATTTTTATTCAAAAAGTAGCAAGAATTACGACACATCTTTTACGCTGGTAAAACTTTCACCAATATAAGCTCATTCTTTAGCTGCTCTAAAATTTATCTGCAACACATTTTATCATCCTTTTATTCTGTGAACTTCTTTAGAATGAAATTTGTTGGGCTTCACGTAAATTACTTCCGTTTCTCCCCCATAATTAGATATAATAATCTACGATTCATTCATTCTGTCGACACTGAATCTCCTGATTTTCGCGTGTTTTTTGTCTCGTTACTTTTTCTATTATTAGTATAAGTCAGTTTGGAATATCATGAAATTGTCTTAGACATTGAATTGTTCTTACTGTGAATTTCGCACTTGAGGGACGGAAGAAGAAATGTTACTTTTTCAAATCATTGTTATTTTTCTACGAAGAGAAAAGCTTAGGTGTGTTCTTTTTATATGCTCGGGTCGAAAAATCAACATTACATTATTTAGTCGTCAAAATAAGCTTTGAACGAATACTATCTTTTTCAACGATGCATAATTATTTTTATTTTGATTAATAAATGTTATTTTTACTACACTTACGATAGCATTCCTTATACTCCTTCTGTTGAACTAAGCATGATTAATGCCTGCCCAGATAGGAGAAATTTCGTCAAAATTTCTAATTTGCGAGATGGGATTTTCCCACCACCACCGAGCTCTCTTCATTCAATTTTACGAGAGCGACCAAGAACCGAAGCCTCTAGAACTGATGAGCAGAGCAATGTGGTGGTGGAACTAGAACATGCGGCGATTGAGTCGATTTCCCCTATCTGGGCACTGGGCAAGCCTGCCCTACATCCCAAAGTCACTGTTGTAAGACACCTCAACCAGGTGCCATAAAGCTTTCGGCATGGTTGTCACGCCTCATCTTGGGTGTTTTTCCTCCGGCGCCATCCCAGAACAAGTACCCGTGACTATTTATTAAGCATTGTAACCGTATTAGCAAAAACCCTTGGTACAGAGACCCTCCATCCACTACTTGAGAAGGTGTCCGGTGGCTTTGTCATAGGTCCTCCGGTTCAATACTAAAGAGATCACGGGACATGTGCTGGACTAATTTTTCATGCTCAAATGCCTGTCCATTGGCTTGTTAACAACTCCAAAGCTTCTAGAATTATAACGAATTCCGGTTTTGTCGTCATTAGCCACGGACTAAGTCAAGTGTTCGATGAGTTGACGATGTTAATATTAAATTAATACGAGGTTTGAAACCTCTTGCCACAATGTTGCAGAAGACACAACATTAGGAGCATGCCATAGTTTTAAGTTCATCATTTACCGCTGCTATCCTTCCATAGAGGCCGAGTGCGTCGAAGGTGACATCAGTAGACTCTGGATGCTTTTTTTTACAACCACGTCTCATTCTATTAAATTTCAGTCGCCTACTTCTTTTTGGTCTAGGAAGTTACTTAAAATGCGTCAGTTGTTTAGTCAAACAGCTTCATGGACTGCTGCTATTCCCAGTAATCTACTGACTCCTAGATGTTCGAGATTTCCAGTGAATCTTGCATACACATTGCCTGTAGCCGAAATCACAATAGGACGAGAAGATGCATGCTTCAAATTCCTCCACCTACTAAACTTGAAGCAGTCCCTCAATCAACATTTTTAACCTTAAAATCTTACATTGTTCCTTACATAATCCCGTCCTGTATGACAAACACCGAGGAACACTTACATTCTCTTTTATTATTATTGATAACGTACTGATAACCTTCGAATTCACCGTCCACTCTACGCTGTCCAGTGCTAGATCGTCTCACCTACCTTCGCTTTCATGAAAAGTATCTTAACTTTGTCCCCCGCCAACTTCATTCTCCGTTTTTCCCTTCTCTAACATTCCTGAATTTCCTCCTTCCTTTCCGTAAAATCTTTCTCCATCTACAAGCCTGTGGCTCTCAATCTACCCTTGACATTCAGCAGATCCCTTTTCTCCCACGTCTTCAACTCTCCCTCTCTGTTCCCTTTCTCTCTCCCAATCTTCTGACGTTAGCTTCTTCGGCTGGTCATCCAAGTTATCTCTTCCTCCCCCGTCGGGCATCCAATCCCTGCCAACGCTTTTTTTTCTTTCCTTCCTGTGTTTTCTCCATCTTCGAGCTAAGCTGCTCAAACTTCGACATCAGATTCTGCAGCGTTTCACCAAAGCTTCCCCTGTCGATTTTCCTTTCCATTCTCATCTCGCTTTCTTCGTAGGCTAGCACTTCGCTAGCACGACTCCTTTCCCCAACTTTACACGCTGTCCAGTAGGCGGCACTAGTACTGCTTTCTGCGTTATGCGTCCCTAGTGCCCTTCTTTCTGTTTGTCCACATTTTCCTTCAATACTTATCTGCCTTTCTCATATACACTATCAGCAATCAAAATTATTAATAACTCCCCAGTATGGCGATGGTTCGGAGCAGCGGAAGTACAATCCCTACGCCTCGAAGGGTTTCTTTCTGGCAACAAGCCATCCCTCACGAGGCTCCTGTCAAATGACAATTCCTAATGGATTCTGTGCTTGACCAGGTATATTCTCTTAATTTATTTGTTGCGTGAATTTAGGCTGAGTGGGCGTGATTACTTATTGAATTTTGGCGTGGTAGCGAATACCACATCACAGTATATATTCAAAACATATCAAACATATTATTGAATTATTAATTATAGTATTAAGGATCGTGAAATTTACTGTATTTGCTTGCTGCACTATTGACAGAGTAAGATTCGAATCCTGAAGGGGAGCGTGAGCCTCAAGAGCGGCGTAGGAGTAGGGGTATCGCTCGAACGAAAATGAGGAGAAGCGGCACTATTGACAGAGTTGACTGTAATTTAGAACTGAACCTCTTTTCTGGAGAGTTTTAGCTCAATCTGATTAATGATTAAAAAACTATGAATGTTACAATTTGCAAGCGGCAACCTTGACGTAGCCCTATGCACGTGCCTCCTCGGCTACAAACGCATAACAGCGGACGTGAAGGACTTTTTTTCTTGATTTCTCAAATACTTTTCTATTGAATTCTTTATAGGTCCTCAAGTTGTTGATCTTTGTTTGAAAAAAAAAAAAAAATTAATAGCATCATTTGTTATTATTTTAAGGAAAAGAACACATTTCGAAGTCCAAAACTGAGAAAGACGGTGTTGAAGATATTATAATCCCAGAGAGATCTTTCAAACATATTCAATCCTGCTGTGGAGAAGAATGTTACCAAAAATTTTCGATTCTTCAATAAGAAAAGTACATAAAAACTTGTGAGATCTCGGGAACTATAATGAAAAAAATTTAGTTCTCAGTGGAATGCTAAAATGCAAGGATCCTGTCGAAACGAATGCAGGTGAAAAAGTAGGGCGGTTAATTAATTGGATTTATTTATTTCCATTATTGAAGATGGAAAGTAATGTAGATTACTGGTCAATTTTATTTTAATTTATGTCTAAGAGACTCTCAGGTCATAAACGTTACAGGACATTTCGACTGCTCGACGACAGTCCTCATCAGTACAAATTCTTCTACTGTAAATGTAAACCTGTTGGTTTAATTGTAATTTTTGAAGGTTGTATATACTATTGTATTGACTCCGTCTGCTGGACGGATTAACACGAATTAAAACAGAAGCTGAATATGTGGAAATTATTTGCAATGCTCGTTCTCCCTCATTCACAATGGTCGAGAAATATGAGGATCTTCTGCAGGATTTTGAAAACAGTTACAAAGGCAAAATTCGAAAGCCAAAAAACTTCCAAATCAGTAAAGCGTTCGTTTTGAATTTTTTCCTGATAGAAAGGTGAATCTTTATGTTAATTACAAATTGCAAAATCCAACCTCTTTTTTTCTTTAAGCTTACGCTTGAACTAGAGAAACTTTCGAAAAGTCTTCCACCTCAAATTGAATTAAAAGCTGCTAAGGTGAAAGATGTGAAAAATCTCTATAATTATTTAAGCCCTAAAGGGGAAGAATTTCTCGCAAATCATTTTTTTTAAGTAAAAATTCAGAGCCCAGATGCCGAAGGAACTGAAGGAAGTAATAATTGATTGTTCAAAATGTGTAATAAATCAATTATTTCAATAATAATATCGTAAGTATTATTTTGCTAATAAAAAGTGGTAGCATTTTAAAAAATATTACAAATTTATAAAAATCTTATTATTTCGTCATCAAGTATTTAACATCAGTTGCAACATAGGAGGTAAACATACTTGTAATTCTCAAAAAAAAAACGAAACAAAAGCATAAACCAATTAACGGTTTCGCTATTTATTCTTTGGCAAACATTTATATGCCCTTACTATTCGGTGCTTAATTTGAGATTTGGCCTCCCGATTCAGAACTGTTTCCGAAATATTTGAATAGGAAAAAATTGTAAATCAGGTGACAAATAGCTAATATACTTAACGCATTTCTATTTTACGTGGGAGAATTATGACTTACACTCGCTAATTTGCAATTATTGGAATTTCACTGATTAAAATAGCTGGAAGTCTCTAAGAATCAGCGAAATACCATTAAATCGGTTCGTAAAATAAGCGGCACTGTTTCAACCAGAGACAGTCTTTCATGGTGCATACTCCGTCCGTAAGTATTATCATAAAGTTATTTTAAGTTCAATTTTTATATTAAATCCCTCATGCAAATGGCTAATGTTTAAAATTGTAACTATTTAGAACTAGGAGTTAATCTGAAAACATAGTGATCACTTAAGTAACTAGTATGAGCTGAAATGTCGCAAATGACGTTCCAACTGCGCATCTTTCACATAGAAGAGCAAATGTTGATCAAATCCTACTACAGTACACTTAGACACAAACGAGCGTTCTTTTAGTTGGTATTCCTTTAACCGCTTACTTATTCTATAAATAATTGTCATCGAAGTATATCATCCGATTTGTCGTTTGCTCACATGTGATGACATAACCTGAGTTGGTCATTAATTCAATCAGTGATATTAGAATCACTGAGAAATCAGCGATTTTGAGTCACTGCTTGCATTGATGAACGATTTTTTCAAAGTGCTTTACTAAGATTCATTAATTTTTCTAGAGTCGAGAACTGAATACTTCGAGTCGAGCCGAACCGGGCTCGATCCGTTTCGGGCCGAGTAGTTTCAAAAGCTCAAAAACTTGCGGATTCTCGAAGTGGTTCACGTCCGTAAAAACGTTGGGTTCTCGAACAGGTTCGAGTTCTCGAAGAAGTTCGGGTACCCTAATCGCTTAGAATACTTTTAACGCTTTCTGGATGCATGAAACTCTAGGGATACAAGGAATTCACGGCATTAAGGATTTCATGGAATTCATGGAACTGAAGGAATTCCAGGAATGTATGCAATTCAAGAAATTTCCGGAATTCAAGAAATTTACGAGTTCGAGGAATTTACGGAATCCAAGCCATTTATTCATAATAATTGTCACTTATTACCACACCCTGTCATCTCGCCAGTCACTTATTTCCATGATCACTTACTTGATTTAATTAGTAATTCTATCCAATTATAATAACACGTATATATTAATTTTTAAAAAAGCAAATCAGAAACGAAGTCGGAATCGACGTCGGATTCGGCCTGAAATTCAGACTGCTTATCTAACGTCGTGTATCCTTTCCGGCGTCGTTTCCGGCTTCGTTTCCCGCATAGATTTCGACGTCATTTCCGATGTCGCATCCGAACGATATTGAACACGTCTAAAAAAAATGAAGATGGATCGAAGAAGGTGTTTTGAATGCTTAGAGTTTCACTTATACCGGAATTTGCAAAATATGCCAGCTGGAGACTGAGTTAGTCAATGACGCCACTCAATACGATTATTCTAATTGATTCAACGTTTTGTGGGATGTTTTATATTCTACTCACCAATACAGTTAAGGAATATCATAAAAACGGAGAGCAGAACTGCTGTCCAAAAGTATAACCTAGTAAGTGCTATTTGTAGCAAAGGCTATTTTCCAGCATTTATGCACGAGAAAATGACCTCAATCGGAAATGTTACTTACTAGGTTATAATTTTGGACAGCAGAGAACAGAAATACAATTTCTCATCTTTTCAGAGACAGATAACTGCTTTTGAAATAACTTCTTGAGTTGTAACAGATAAGATGGTAGAAAGGTTGCCGCTATCTCATTATTGATAAAAAATGGTATCTGTATTTAGGTGCGGCAATGGAGAAGAAATTATTATTCACAGTCCCTGATAACGTTAGAGTTAAAGCTCAGAAATCCCAGAAATACATGTTGCGGCACACATAAAGAGGAACTCAAAGGCAGGCTTGTGGAATTCATTACTATGAATGAGCTAAGGTACGCCGCGGATATTCTGCGAAGAGCTTTGATTACATCATATGAAAACAATTGCCCTACAAGTACAATAATGCCCAGGAGAGGAGCAGTATAGTGGAATACTCACCTTGGGAAACCCCGTGAAAAATGCTAAAGTGTTGTACAACAATTTAAACAAAAATAAATTGCCTTTAGACTAGGGCATGTATGAGAGGACTCATGTGAGTATAAATAAAATGATATCCTATGATTCCACGAGCAGGAAGATTGGAGGGGATTCTGCGAGGAGTTTAAAAATATTCGGGACATAACGAGGCCCGACAAGATCTTGGTGAAAAATCCGGAGGCTCGCTTTAGGCTCATGAAGCTCGTTGATGGCGAGTTTGCCGAAGACGAAGAAGAAACGTTGAATCACCTGACGGAAGTTCACTTGCCAGATTTTGAGCGATCCCAACCCGACCGATAGGAGGAATGATAGGGCTAAGAGAGGCAGAAGGCCGACTGAAACTTCGCCGCAAGATCGTTGATATCAAGAAGGCGGAATGGGTGACTGGGTCCATTTGCCTCCTTAAATCACCGGAGTCAAATAGCGCCTATCCAATGCTTTCACAAAAGGACATGGAACTCGTCACCCCCCACCGATGAAACTGTTTAGGGCAAGCATTGCCTTCAAAAATGTGCCATCGGTATAGAATGGCGGTAAAGTGGCCCTTCGCCCCAGCCCTGGGAAGGAGGACTAAACTGCTGATAAAGATTTCTGGCCAATTACTTTTAAAGTCCTTCATTCTGAAGACGCTAGAGAAACTGTTCAAGAGATATATCAGGGATGCCATGGTTAAGTTGGACCAGCACTGGCATAGGGAGGGTATGCTGTGGGCACCTTCTTGAAAATAGTGGGTGACTTTTGCAATATTCCACCAAAAGTCATCTGTCTAGAGGCTTAAATGTGTGGCTTGCCAAAGCAAATAGTAAGCTGAATAAGAAGCATGCTTTGTCGTAGGCAACTCGAAGACTTTAACATCACCAAGACTTTCTGTCCACCCGTTTTAAGCCTTCCTAGACCTGGTGGCCCACGCAGTTTCTCTGAGCGCGGGGTCGAGGGAAAGTTGTCAATCATGCTGGCCCACCATCAGCGGAGCGATCAAAGGGGGCAGTAGTCTCAGCGGATTAGTACTCGATCGATAAATGCATAAGCTATCAGCACATGCGTCAGTTTGTTTCAAAATTCTAAATCCTGAAAAGAGAAATGTGGAAAGCCAATGGTAATCTGCTCCTCCAAGGAGAAATCTGGTAGACAGACAGCTCCAGAGGAATATGGCGGGGGGAGGGAGGGGGTCAAGTGCAGGAATCGATGACATAAATAGAAAAAAACAATGCTAGTAGGCAGGTTACAATCTGCACGGCCAGTCAAGTGACATCAACTGCAGTTGTAAAACCAAACGTAACTTCAGAGCCGGTTTTGAAATGAAAAACGCAATAAACCAGCTTGCAGAAAAGAACAACGTGACCCTCACGTGGGTTTCTATTCGCACAGGGATCAAGGGAAAGGAATAAGCGGGCCAGCTGGCGAAAGGCGGTGCATCAAGTGAATACATAGGACCGAAACCGGTACTGGGACTAGCGTCTTGCTGCATCGAGATGGCAGTGAAAAGCTGGATACGGACGAAGCAGGAATAATCGGAACAAACCCAGGGTTGTTTACTGGTGAAAGTCATCCTGAGCTGTACGTACAGGATGGATAGATCCCGTGAGATCATGGGATTAACCAAGAAAAACTTAAGGACAGTGGTTCAGATGCTCACAGGGAAGAAGCTTTTGAACTATCAGATGCACAAAATGGGGTTCAACTCCACGACTGCGTGCAGGAAATGTAGCAGAGATGACGAAACATCCCTGCATCTTCATACAGATTTAGGAGGTATTCTATAACTGCCATACCTTTATTTTGTCTGAGAATCATTGAATAAGCAAATTCCTTGAATTTCGTGAACTGAAGTACCTCCCTACATTCTTCTGTTCCGCTCAATCAAAGTTGCGATTTAAAAAATTTGGTAAATAGATTAAGCACTTCCTTCTGATATGAAACTCATTCGCGTCAAGTGCTTGTGGAATTCTGAGCCTCAGGAAATAACTAGGCAATAATTGTATCACAAGAGCTCACAGAAAATTTCTCATAAGTTTTTTTTCGCTTTGGAGATTTTGAATAAATTTATGGAGATCTCTGGTGCATGGTTTAAGTCTTCTCAGCATATAGCCGCTTCTGTGAGATACCAAGTACTGCTACACCATGAACGAGTTTCTTTACATTATAAATTACTAAAATCGCGTATTGTTTATGGAAAATATAACACTAACACTAATACTTAATATCAGCTCAATATAAAAACAGATTACGATATAAATCTCAATTTGAAATTTAAATTAAATACCATCTCTTCTCCAAGAAAACTCGTTTATTTCATTAGAATATTTTTAAAGTTTATCGAAATTTATGATATATACGTTTATCATTTTAGATTGAACGAAAATTTATATCACAGTACTCTAAATTTAATAAAATTGTCGGAAAATTTGCAGGTATGCATATTTAAAAAAGAAGATGATACGCACAAGCAAATAAAGCATATGTTTTGAAAGACAGTGATGCTCTGAGTTTTAAGTTACAGAAATTAGTATCAAAAGCAGTTTCTTTTTACTTGTTACATTCTGATCCGAGTTCGGGTTAGAAGGAATATTATGTTTCAGTTTGAGATTATTTTAATTTGAATTAATGGTGTGTGAAAACAATTGCAAATTCTTTTAGTTGATATTTTTCAGAACCCGAAGGGCTCACTGATTCAGCGGCTAATATGAAATCACTGAAAAATCATTAATTTTGAGTCACTGATTGAATTCAGTGACGAAGCTTTGCAATTCCTTCACTGACATTGACTAATTTTTCAGACAAAACAAAATATCACTGGACAATTTCACTGATTCAAATCGAGAGAGTTTCGTTCAATTAAGTAATTCTTAAAGATTGGAATGCTTCTGCCTATCGGACTGTCGGTCATTTCTTCGGAGCTCATTTCATTAACAGCGCCATTGGTCATGTTTATTTTTGCTCGTTGTCTGCGACGATTATATATCGGAACGAGAAAATTGTTTTGCTCCAGCATTGCAAGAACGTCACCATCAAATGTTGTTAACACAATTTGTTCTTCCGTTGGCATGGGAGCATACATATTACGCCTTGATCTAAATTGAATTGATGTATCAGCAGGAAAAGTGTACCTTCGAAGTTCGAATGATCGGTTAGGATTACTGAGGGGAATAAGTCGAATTAGTTCAATTTGTCCACTTCGAGATATTATAGGAGGCCCGGCTGGAGGAGACCTGGACCTGGCGCGAAGAGGAGGTTTCTCAGGAAGATGAGACCTGGCAGGAGACTGATGTCCGTCAGGAATATAAGAAGGTCCGCAACCAGAAATGTCAGGATTGCGTTCGCCATTAGGGTTAGAGTCGGACTGTGAACTTAATTCTGCGAGAATAAATATATAGAATTTCATTTATTTTAAAGTTCCACAAAAGAAAAGAAAGAAAAAGGGCATTGCAGATAAGTTTTAGGACGGTTAAGAATTAATTAAACGTATTTTGGCGAAAGGTTCACGGATAGTAGGAGAATAATTCTGGAAGTTGGGCCAAGTGATACAATACTGCCGCACAAATGAAATAAAGTCTATCTGCATTTTGGTTTATTCATTGGTCACTAAATCAGGCGAATTCTTATTTTCGGAAAGCTGAAAACTGTAATTGTAGACATAGATATATTATAAGGTCTATCTAGTTGCATAAGGTCGTAAGCCATAATTAGGAGAAATAATTTCACTTTAAAGACAAAGAATTCATAGTAGGATTAGGTTTTCAGAAGATGATCATTCTCGAAGAAGATAGTGGCATATAAGTGGAATAGTATATGGTGTTACAAGTGCGCTAAGTACGTGATGTAAGACCACCTTTGTACGTGCACATGTCCCACATTCTATTTTTTTTTAACTGGGCGCGAGACGTTTGATTTTAAAAATGATTCGAATTGAGGGTCAGGGGGAAACCAGTATTTTCTAAGTAGCCAAGAAACATCTAGGGGATATTTTCTATTTTTAATTTGACAAAAATCTGCCATCAGCAGTAGCTGTTTCAAAAAAATTGTTTCAGATTACCCGCAGCTGCATCCGACTCTATCAGAAATATTTGTACTTGCTTGGACGTCTGGCGAGGGGAGAGAAAAACTGCAGAAAACTACCTCCCGAATTCAGCCGGTTTTTCGACAGTGAAGTATTGAAAATGAACATTCGACCTATAGCATCGAATGCACACGATCATCCTCGCGCAGCTAATTCACGACCTTATGCAACTAAAAGGACGACAATTATTATTATATTCACCAATAGAATTAAAGATAACTATCAAGGAGAAGATCAGAATATAAACCATCTTCATGTTTTTCCATGCAGAGCAAAAATTGATGTGTCGATGTAAATCAGTTCCTCTATTACATTCGCCTTATAAAAATTATATAATTTACCAAAATATCTCAACATATGCCCTCGGTTTGAAAAAAAAGATTTCAATAAAACAGAATATTCTTGGTATTGCGTTATCTCTTCCAAGGCTATGATTGTATCCGATAAGAATGTTAACACATGCGAATTATACTTTATGAATAAATTTGAAATTCATCCCGAAAAGGTGGAACATATTAGCATATCAAAAATGCAGTTAATTCAGTAGACTTCCCCGTGAAAAAAGTTTGCATGGCTCATACATGGCAATAAACTTGGAAATATCTGGCTAAAACATTGCTCATGCATGGCAATACACTTGGAAATATCTGGCTAAAGCATGGGGGGATGGCGTCAACTTTGCACGTAGCAACTTTGCACGTGCCCAACTGTGCACGTCGATGGCCAGACGGACAACTGTGCACGTCGTTGGTCAGAGGGACAACTGTGCACGTGCCAACTGTGCACGTCTAAATTTCGACGTGCACAGTTGTCCAAGTACCATCTGTGCACGTGCACAGTTGTCCAAATGACAACTGTGCACGTCGAAATTTAGACGTGCACAGATGGACTCCTGTACACTTTAACGTGCACAGATGTCACTTTCCTAACTGCACACGTGCACAGTTGTCACTTGCCCAACTGTGCACGTGCACAGATGTCCCTTGTCCAACTGTGCACGTGTACAGATGTCCCTTGCCCAACTGTGCACGTGCACAGATGTCACTTGCCCAACTGTGCACGTTTATGTCCTTACGTAAGGGTTTATACGAGGGTGATCCTTTGTATCTACGTATAATAAATTTTCAACAGTTAAAATTATTCAATCCTGGTGGAATGGAGCGTATAAACTTTCTTAAAGTTAGTTTTAAAATATTTCAAATATTATTTTGATGAAATTATTCCTTTCAAATTATTGAAGATATGTGAAAATCTCTTTTCGTTCCACCCCCTTAAAAACGCGCCATTGCATGCACGTGAAGCAGGCGTAATGTGGCCACTTCCAGCCCAGTGACGTTCGGACATGCGCACTCCGCCACCGGGCTGACATGAAACTTTGCGCCCGCTATATAAAACTTTAGGCCCGCTACACATACAAATACAGTACAGTGTGTGTCAAGGGCGTACGGCTATTTTGAATCATCAAAATAGCCTTCTTTACGCCCTCGATACACAATGTACTATTTTGAATTTACTTTTCAATAGTTTCATGTTATTTAGCTTCTTTGAGTCTTCCAGTGGGTATAGAGACTTTCTAGTTACTTATCTGTCTTTGATTTGACCAAATCGTTTATTTCTTTTATGCCTTTTTTATGATTTGACAAAAGATAAACTGTTAAATAAAATATTTTTTATGAGTGTTTTACTGTTGTTTATGTGGCGATGTATAATGACAGGTTACACATTTTTCTTGGTCATTGGTTAGAGAAATCTTAAGGTTTATTTATTTGGGTGGTTCACATGTTTTTCTTCAAATTTTCTTGGTCTCGCCCGCCAGATTTATTCAAACACAAAAAAGTAAGCACGTATTTTTCTCATTTTAAAATCAATTGATTTTCTTAAAAATTTTCTGCTTAATACTTCATAAGTGGAAAAATGAAGTGTTATGTCCCGCAAGAAAAAAAGTTCCCTTCCTCAAGCATGGGTGAAAAATAGTGCAAAATTTTTTGAAATCGACGGATTCCAGAGTTTAACTTCCATAAAAACAACTATAAAACCTTAAAAATTCTCTCTACTTATCGTATCTCATAAATTGGCCTAGTTTTAAGTGCTTTTTCGTACAAAAATTCATAATTGGTTCCGAATATAAAAACTGTACGGATCACTCCAAAGGTAAGATTCATGAATCTATTAAAATTTGTTTAATTGATATTTCCTAGTTGAATAATAATATTTTGCAGCCCAAAATTCGACTGCTAAACGATAAACTTTCCAAGACTATAGCCAGAAAGCGTTCAATTCTAAAGAACAAATGGGAGAAAGAATTCGGACATGCGCAAAAGTTTGAAAATCCCGCGAGCCTCACTTCCGACAAATTCATAGAATTCAAGAAATTCACAGATTTCCGTGAATTCGTAGTGAATTCGATGGATGCATTAAAATCGTTGAATTCTCTGAATTCCTTTAACTCTCTGAATTACTCCAATTCTCCGAATTCCTTGACTTTTTTTTTAATCCTTGAATTTTCTGAATTCCTTGAGTGACATATGTGCACGTGCACAGATGGGAAAGGGACATCTGTGCACGTGCACAGTTGGACAAGGGACATCTGTGCACGTGCACAGTTGGGCAAGTGATAACTGTGCACGTGCACAGTTAGGAAAGTGACATCTGTGCACGTTAAAGTGCACATGAGTCCATCTGTGCACGTCTAAATTTCGGCGTGCACAGTTGTCCAATTACCATCTGTGCACGTGCACAGTTGTCCAAGTGACAACTGTGCACGTCTAAATTTCGACGTGCACAGTTGTCCAAGTACCATCTGTGCACGTGCACAGTTGTCCAAATGACAACTGTGCACGTCGAAATTTCGACGTGCACAGATGGGCTCCTGTGGTCTTGGACGTGCACAGATGGACGTGCACAGTTGTCCGTCCGGCCATCGACGTGCACAGTTGGGCACGTGCAAAGTTGCTACGTGCAAAGTTGTCCGTCACCCAAGCATGGGTCACGCCTGAATGGTAGCATGGCTAAAGCCTTGCTCGCGTCCGTCTTCCATGCTTAGGACACGCTAAACACAAATTAATATTTTCAAGAACATGTAAGTTTGCCGATAACCGACACATCTCTAAATGGTAAGTCCACTACCCGGGTGCACCAGAACGTGCACCAGGTCGCTCAAGACGTCATCTACGAGAACACTGAAAAAATTTAAATTGTGGCAACAGCCAAAGTAACTACCACTGGTGAGTCGACGATCAGGATGCTCCTGATCGTGCACCAGGTCATTCAAAACGTCATCTACGAAAACTTTTTCAACATTTAAATTGTGGCAACAGCCACAATAACTACCAATGGTGAGTCGACGATCAGGATGGTCCGGATCGTGCACCAGGTCGTTCAAGACGTCATCTACGAAAACTTTTTCAAAATTTAAATTGTGGCTGCAGCCAAAATAACTACCAATGGTGAGTCGATGATCAGGAAGCTCCGGATCGTGCACCAGGTCACTCAAGACGTCGTCTACCGGAACTTTTTCAAAACTTAAATTGTGGCAACAGCCAAAATAACTATCAATGGTGAGTTGACGATCAGGATGCTCCTGATCGTGCACCAGATCGTTCAA
>CAKNXH010000934.1:33239-54711 GCA_932178445.1 Andricus quercusramuli
GCATGATCCGGAGCATCCTGATCGTCGACTCACCATTGGTAGTTATTATGACTGTTGACACAATGTAAATTTTTTCAATGTTCTCGTAGATGACGTCTTGAACGATCGGGTGCACGATCCGGAGCATCCTGATCGTCGACTCATCATTGGTAGTTATTTTGGCTGCTGCCACAATTCAAATTTCTTTAATGATCTCGCAGATGACGTCTTGAACGACCTGGTGCACGTTCTGGTGTACCAGGGTAGTGGACTTACCATTTATAGATTTGTCGGTTATTGGCAAACTTACATGTTCTTGAAAATATTCATTTGAGTTTAGCGTGTCCTAAGCATGGAAGACGGACACAAGCAAGGCTTTAGCCATGCTACCATTCAGCCGTGACCCATGCTTTAGCCAGATATTTCCAAGTGTATTGCCATGCATCACCCATGCAAACTTTTTTCACGCGGGCTGGAAGCATTTTTTCAATGTCTTTCCATCTTCATCACAAATTCTCATTCACAGGGAGCACAGTTGAATATGTGTCTTTATTTTTTTTTAAACATCTGAAAGGATCCTTTTCTTAAGTGAATAATATTTTCGCATGGTACTGACTATAATGGAAACTAATATCTGCTAATCCAACTGCTCTGTTAAAAGTTCGTAGAAGGTTTTTTGATGCTTAAGCTGTAGAAAAATAAAAGAGGTTACATCATCTCTTTCCTTTCTGCAAAAATTCCGAAAAATCTGTTTTTCGAAAAGTACGATTTGTTGGCTACTAGTATTGGCACTTGATTTTTTGAAGGGCACGAATACGGTTTCGGGAATATACTCAAATGAGAAAAAATACTACAAATTCGAATTCAGGCAGAGGCTATGTGACTACGCTGCATTTATAAATACTCATAAATATAAACTTTTGATTAGAGGGTATTCATTTTATCCATATTTGATATTAGAGTAAAACCTCTCGATAAAGGAACATTCAATAATCGAGAAAGTGGCTCGCCTTGCGGATTTTCTGATAAGCATAAAGAGTGATCCTGAACTTGTTTATCTAAAAAATTGAAGTATCAAGTTTGATATTTCCATGTTATGTTTGTTCTACGTTCCACGGTTGAAAATAAATCATCAAATCCTTCATGAATCCGGTGGATTTATCTTCATTTTTATTTGTTCTAACCAGTTTACATAATTCATGACAATATAATATACGCTGAAAAATGTGACATTGATAATGACACGTGTTTGAAGTTATCTTTTGATTCTGCTCACCAAATCCCTAAATTGGTATGTTTTATAAAACTCATCGCTTCATAGTTATAAATTTATTTTACTGTCCATATCCTTGACCCATATTGTTAAACAACTCCCTTTCTACGAGCAAAAATTTTGATTTGTGAGAGATGAAATATTACCATTAGAGAATCACTAATTCCATGCCGGAAAACACCAACGCAAATGCATGAAATTATCCCTATGGTGATCTGTTTTTTTAATCAATTTACACCGCCATTTGTGTGGTTTTCAAGCAAGCCTAAGAATAAGAAGATAAGGAGGGGGTTCTCGAGTCTTACAATATAAATTTAAAAACTACGGGACTTCTCAAGACAATATTTCAATGCCTAGTTATATCTAAGTTGGATTATGCGCCAATGTGTGGAAACATACCCCGAACAAGTCCGTTACGAACATTCTGACTGAAATAGTGCAAATTTTACTGATTCAAATCTAGAGATTTACGTTCTATTATATAATTCCTTATGATTGGGATACGTTTGCTTACTGGAATGTCGTTTACTTCCTCTGGACTCATTTATTTAACCGTGCCACTGTTCACGTTTATTTTCGCCCCTTGTCGAAGGCGATGATATATTCCTATGAGAAAATTCCCTTGCTCCAACACTGCAAAAACGTCACCATTATTTGTCGATAGCACACATTGTTCTTGAATTGGTACAGGCTGATAGATTTTTCGACTTAATCTCAACTGAATTGGTTTATCAGAAGGAAAAATGTATCATCGAAGTTCAAATGATCGTTTTTGATTAATGTAAGGAATAAGCCGAATTAGTTCAAGTTGTCCATGGCGGAATATTATCGGACTAAAAGAAGAATGAGGCCTGTCAGTAGGAGACTTGGACCTGGCACGAAGAGGAGGTTCCTCAGAAGAAGCCGATCTTGCAGGAGAATTAGGTCTGTCAGGAAAATCAGAAGCTCCGCAAACAGAAATACTAGTATTACGTTCGCCATTAGGGTTACAGTCAGACTGTAAACTAAACGCTGCGAGAATAAATAGAGGAATACATTTATTTCAAAGTATAGTAAAGGATCGCTTCATTAAAACTGGATATTTATGTTGTTTTTTAATTATAAAAATAGGACAATCGAAACACGTCTGTGTCAATAATAATCGAGATCTGACAGACGGGCAACGTCTTCGCGCTCAAACTCGCAAGTCGAGGCGAGGAGGCAGCGACCTTACGCAGCTCGATATACTATGACAATTATTATACTCGCCACTAAAACTTAATTGGCTAAATCAGCCAATGATGCTAGAAACACTGAACAGTTAGTAATTTTAAGTCAGTGATTGAAGTCAATGACGACTGTTTTCAATTTCTTTACTAACATTTACTGATTTTCAAATAAAAAACAAAAATATCACTGGTTTATCAGTGAAAAACAGAGCAACTGATTGAAATATAGTTACAGCTTCACTCATTCAAATCGAGAGGGGTACGCAATAATGAATAATTATCTAAGATTGGAGTGCGTCTGCCTACTGGACAGTCGCGGACTTCTTCTGGTGCCATTTTTGTAACAGTGCCACTGTACATGTTCACTTTTGCCCTGACTCTACGATTATTATATATTGCAATGAGAACATTATTTTGCTCCAATATTGCACAAACATCACCATCGAATGTTGATAACACAATGTGTTCTTGGGTCGGCATTGGCTCATAGGCATTATAAGTTCCTAATCTCAGTTGAATTGGTTTATCAGCCGGAAAAGTGTATCTTCGAAGTTCGAATGATCGGTTTCGATTACTGTGGGGAATAAGACGAATTCGTTCTAGTTGTCCATTTCTATGTATAGAATCAAAGAAGTATTGAAAAGAAGAAGGCGTGGCAGGAGGAGATCTGGACCTGGGACGAAGAGAAAGCTCCTCAGAAGGATGAGACCTGGCAGGAAAGTCATGTCTGTCAGCAGTAGAAGAAGTTCCACAGCAAGTAATAACAGAATTTGGTTCGCCGTAATGGTTACAGTCGGATTGTGAACTTGATTCTGAAATACGAAAAAGAGGATTAATTAAAATGCGGTGCAGATCAATTTTGGGAAAGTTAAAATTTCATCCGATCGTCAGCTCTGTCAAGTAAATATAAATGGAGCAAATTGGAATAATTCTTGCTCCCAGTGAGAAGGCCTGTTTTCAAAGGTATGAAAAATTTCAATTTCTAAGAATGCCGTTCCTGTCCTTCGTTTTTGAATTCCCGATTAGGCACCAGCAGTAATAAATTTCCAATCATTTCCATAGCCGTACGGAGCTTCCAAAATTAACCATTTTCTGCATGCATCAGGGGAATGAATAGAAAAAATATAAACACCGCGATGTTCAAGAGTAAAGTCTTCTCATTAAAACGAGACCAAGAACATAGTGTGATATTCGCTAGTTCTAGAATTATCATGAAATAGTGGTAGAGACGAAAGCTGCTTCGCAGAGCTGCAGTCGAACTTTCATCTTTTGTGATCTTTTTCAGATTCAGTTTGAGAGGTAACATCTAGTGATATCTGGATTCAAGAAGCCAGGACTAAAGCGTATTCAAAAGACTAAAGAAATCCAATAATTTTCACGTCACCACTGATTGCAGGATTCGCAGGAAACCTTCGAATACTTTTTAATGCAATTCTTCTTTATGAAATAGATTATCGGAGGGAAGGTTAAAAAACGGCTAATTATCCTCGTTTTATGTTAACTTTAATTGGCACGGTTAATTATTGTTGCAGTGAATCTTTCACCTGGAATCCAACTTTATTTTTTGATTTTTTTATTTGCACTAGAAAAAGTTCTTGCAGTGTCTGCATAACGCGAAATTTTTTAAACTGCTGGGATTACATTCGGATCAGTTTTTCCCATATGTCATAAAGTATCTCGTATGCGGGACTCACGACCTTTCGCAGTTCGATGGACGATAATTATTATTATACTCACCACTATAATTGAAGGTGACCACCAATGTGTAGACCAGAGGATAAACGATCTTCATCTTTTTCAAGCAGAGGCAAATCTAATAAAGGTAGTATTGAAAAATTTAGTTAACAGTTCAACTATTGAATATTCCTGTGCTTCAGTAGAGTATAATTGAGTCGTTATCTCATGCATCATAATAGGCTTTAAACTTATCTCACTGAGATATTTGTATTTCATATATCACTATGCAGGAGAAAAATTAAGTAACTGATTGAGAAAAAAAATTTTTTACTTATGCAAAGTAATATACATTCTGTAAAATATGTTGTGAGCATTAAAAAGACGGATATCGATTCTTATATAAGTAGAAATTAAAAAAAAATATAAGAAAAATAAAAAAGGTGGGGTTTTCTAAACAATCTTTTTTATTTATTTTTTTTTCAAATTTTGAAAAAATGAAAAAAATATTTTCTGGAAAACATCACCTTTTTTGTTATTCCAAATATTTTTTAAAGTTTCTACTAATAAAAGGAAGGTATCCTATCAGCTTTATGCAGACTAAACCATTTTTGAGGACGAGTGAATTTGTTTTCATAACATGTAAATTTTGACTTTTTCTCGTAAACGATGACAAATATCGCAAAAGGACAGGAGGTACTTTTTATAGAACTTTTTTATACCCGCAGACTTTCATCTCAGCATTTTTCGGTATACATCATTATCTGCGAGAAAAAGTTTAAAATCCGATCCTATGGAAAAAAATTCTCCTGGCCATCAAACGACAAATATCACAATTAGGTGAAAAATTGTTTGCAACTCGGAAAATACGTATCGCCTAATTTCCTCTAAAAAACAACATATTTCGTCTCCAAGAGATTCTGCAACTTCAAGTGTAGAACCTGTCTGATTTCAAATGGATTTGGTCCAAAGATATTGGCGAAATCTTTCAAATAGGAATTTGCAGCATAATTTGTTTTTACTATTATTATCAATCAATTACAGTTTGGTTCAAGCGAGAAAACACAAAACCAAGAAGTACAAACAATGGGACAAACCATGACAGATCAACTAAAATACTCAACGTAACAGAACCTTCGACTTGGAAAACAATACCTTCTATTGGGACCACAAAAATTTACCCGCAATAGGCGCGTCGGGCCCAATAAATATTTCGATACAATCTAATAATGAAAGTTTGCAACGCGATTCATTCCTGGAAAATAACACCTAGTTCATACCAGAATCGGATGAACTTTCAGAAACCGCGGTATACAACGCATTTATGAATAAGCAGAGGGAACAGTTTTTCAAAGAAAAGGAAGAAAACCGGAAAACCACGAAATGACCGGGAATTTTGTGCACCAAGAAAAAACCGGGAATTAGTTTCAGTTGCTGGGATATCCTTTTCTCGAATGTACTAATATGCAAATTGAAAGTATATCAATATATTTCATTACTCAGATTTTCAGGTTGAGTAAGTTATTTATAAAAAGTGAGATAATTTGCAGTTGAGACTGAGAATGGAACAGGGAATTTTTGAAAAGAATGACAATTTTTACTTTAGGATAGATAATTTTAGACAATAATTGGAATTCTGAGTTTAGGACATGAAATTTCTGTGAAGAACGATGATTTATACTTAAAAACGGGGAATTATAGTAAAGAATTATAATTTTGTGTTTAGGACAGGGAATATCCGTAAGGAATTTTAATTTTCACTTTCGGATGAGAAATTTTAGTAAAGCATACTTTTCAATTTTTGACAGAGAACTTCAGTAAGGAAATGTAATTTTGACAATGGGGACAGGGAATTTCAGTAAAGAATTATAATTTTAAATTTAGGACAGACAATTTCCGTAAAGAATTCGAGAGATGACTTTAGAACAGGGAATTCTCGTAAAGAATTATAATTGACACTGTAGGACAGGGATTTTTCGTACAAAATTAGTATCTGACTTGAAGCAGAGAAGAAATTGAAGAGAGGAAATAAAAAAAATCCCTATTTAAATTCGAAACTATAATTTTCTTACAAAATTATCTGTTAAGAATCAGAATCTTCATTCTTACGACCAAACTTCTGATGTTCCAACTCCAAATTATTATGCTGTTTCAAAAATCCATCTTCCAAATTTGAAATCTTTTACATCTTTTCAAATATTTAGAAATGATTTAAGAGTATTCAAATCTTTGAAGCTATTTTGAAGTGTCTGGAAAAAATTAGCAACTGAACCGGAAAAACTGGGAATTTGCAATCATCCGTCGGGTACTTTTGGAGGGATGTCCCCGATTATCTCCGCGATCATCTGCTTCAGATTTTCCAGATTGACCAGGCCTACATCTCTATACATCTTGTTTTTGAAGTGGCCCCAGAAGAAGTAATCCAGAGGACTCAGGTCTCGCGAGCACGGAGACCATTCTAGGATTGGGCTAAATTTCCTGATCCACCGACGGTCAAACATTCCATTCAGCAGGTTTCTGACCTGGTGGGCTGTATGAGCTGGTGCCGCGTCTTGAGAATGCCACACCATACGTTGACAGTAACTGGGTACTGCGTGTGCATGGGTACAAAAAATTCAGGATTGTTCCTGGTCCACATCCGCATTCGTTGGACGTTACGCGTACCATCCAGTTTGAAAGTGCACTCGTCTGCAAACAGTATCCGCACGGCCAGATTCTGGTTCTCGGTCTGTTCCAACAGATACGTGGATGTTTCCATTCGCCTCAGCCTGTCTTCCGCCGACAGAATCTGTCCATTTCTCGGCTTACACGGAAAATATCCATTTTCTTTAAGAATTGCCAGAACGGACGTTTTGATTACACTTAGCTCTCGCGCAATCTGTCTAGAGATGATGCGGCCATTATGCAGCTCTACTGCAGCACAAATCTCGATTAGCTTTTCTTCGGTCTGAACTTACTTTCTTCTTTCATTATGAAAGAAAATTGTCAGAATACAGGACACGGAGGCTCCAAAGTTACACAGTTTACCACTGCAACAAATATTATAAATGGAACAATTAAGCTACACCAGGGTTGAGCTTTTTCGGGATCCTCAAAACCACAAACATAAGTTTCTTTAAAAAAACCCCTACTCTTTAAAAACCTAACCTTCCAAATGAATATGATTTGGACGCAATCTACCCTCGATCTTTAGAATCAATAACGTCCATGACTAGAAATTTAAAAAAATGGTATTTACAAAAATCGGGAAGCAAAGATAAACATCCCTCACTTAGTTTTGAAGGGCAATACTTGTTTTATTTTTATTATTCACTCTTACAAGCGGACCGAGATGAGTGTCCTTGAAAATATTAGGGATACGTTTTGAAGTTTACTGACTATTATCGTGGAGCAATGAGGGTACTTTAGGGTCTAAGGAACGTGACTAGCCTGTATTTAAAATATTTTCAAAATCTTTGATCATCGTAATAAAGCATGGGGTTTACTGAAAGTTGCTGATACTGTCTAACACCATGAGAACTTAAAACAATTTAAAAAAAGGAGACATTTTTGTATACAGGGCGTCAGGCGCCCAAATTTAATCAGTTGCGACAGTGGATAGGTAGGTGGCAGCACTTGGCGGCATTAGGCGCGAAATTCGAAATCCTAGTTATGAAAACCGGAGTCTTAACAATAATCAGTACTCTAATCAGTAACTGAGGGAAGAAGTAAGGGGGACTAAGGAGCAGATGGAAGGTATGAAGGAGGACTTGAGAACCAGAGATGATAAATGGGAAAAGGAGGTGAAAGAGCTGATGATGAAAGTAGGCGGATAAGAGAGGGAGGTGATATCGTTAAGGAAGGAAACAGAATCTAAAATGAAACAGATGGAAGAGGAGATTAGAGTATGAAAGGAAAGGACGGCAAAAGGCTTAAGAAGGATAAGGGCAGGTCGGAAATGGAAGTAGGTGATAGAGAGGAGGGCGAGAAGAAAGGTATTTGGGAGATGGATAAGCTTAATGGAGTTGAAACTGGAGAGAAAAGAGAAGGCGGACAGGAGAAATAATATTGTGATAAGACGGCTGAAGCCAAAGAGCGGGGAAGAAAGAGAGGGCGTGGAAGTGCTGCTACAGAGCATAGGGTGGGTTGAAGCCAAGGTAGGGAAAGCTACACTGGATGGAAGAAAGGAGAAGGAAGTGGCGGTTGTGGAGTTGGAGAGCTGGTAACAAAAGTTGGGGAAGTTTTTTCGTAGAATGTAGGGGGTGGGGGTGAATCAGGTTGGCGGAGTTGTGAAGTTGCTTTACTGGAATGTAGTAGGGGTGAAGAAGAAAGACGAGGAGTTCTGTAGGTGTATCCAGGAATTTGATGTAGCGGGACTCGTAGAGACGTCGGTAAAGAAAAAGGAATGCGATAGGATAGAACCTAAGCTGCCAAGGGGGAGATGGAGACTCCAGGAAGCGGTCAGAATGAATAAGAAAGGAAGGGCTAGTGGAGGAATTATAACGGGGGTTAGGAGTGAATTGGAGGAAGAAGTTCATGGAGAGGGAGAGGTCGTACAACTGACGGCAGTAAATATATGACGGGTAATGTGTAAGTTTGTGACAGTGTACAATAAGGATGGGATCAAAGGATTAAAGAAAGGGTGGAAGACTTCCTAGGCGAAAGGAAGGAAGGTCATATAAAAGAGAGTTGGGAAAGAAGTTATTCGCGGATGATTTCGGAAGAAGAATGAAATTGTTTGACTCACTAGTGATGAGTGTGCTATTGTATGGATTAGAGGCGTCGGGTTGAAAGGAAAGGGAGGAGGTAAATAGCACACAGAAGAGGTATGTAAAGTAGGCACTGGGATTGGCAAGGGAAACGCTTAGTTATATTGTCAGAAGTGAGACAGGGAGAACGAGTTTAGAGATTCTAACGGGGAGATGGGCTTGTAAATATGAGGAGAAATTTTTAGAAGAGGGGAAAGTAAGCTGGTTAGGGAATGTTGATGGGAGAAGGATAACAGAGGAGGGGGTGGGCAGATGGAGGTTGAAAAGGGAAAACTATTTGAGTGCAGATGGATGAAGAGAGAAGGATGCATGAGGAAAGAAGGTATATGAGAAGGTTATGAAAAACTTGTTACAGTTTTCGAAAATTCGCAGGTTTGCAGGTTTATTGGGATACAAAAGTAAACACAGGCAAAAAAGTAAATTTTTTTGAAGACATTTATTTACTGGGAATCAGTTAAGGACACTGACTTATCCAGCTGAATAAACGTCACTGCACCGATCAGTGATAGTTTCTCGGAATGCCGGCTCTGTCGGTAACTCTGCTGTCTTACGAAAATACCTAATATGCGATATTTTTCACCGAGGTTTTTTACAGTCACAATGGCCAATTTTACTTCGTAGGTTGTTTCGTTTGACAGTCGAACTACAAAATCATCAATTTAGTCCAGGCTTAATTTTTTAATGAAATTCCTCAACGGAGATGGCTAATGTTTATCACTGTAACTCGTTTCAACTAGGAGATTCTCCAAAAACATGATAATCACTTACGAGGTTACTAATAAGAGCTGGAAATGTGCCACATTAAGCTGCATCTGACGCGTTGACAAAAAATGACACATGATGATCAAATCCGACTAGGTATAATACATTTAGTCACACTTGAACACTCGTTTAGTTGATATTTTTCTTTAACCGCTCACTTGTAGTTACAACTTCACTCATTCAAATCGAGAGGGGTACGCAATAATGAATAATTATCTAAGATTGGAGTGCGTCTGCCTACTGGACAGTCGCGGACTTCTTCTGGTACCATTTTTGTAACAGTGCCACTGTACATGTTCACTTTTGCCCTGACTCTACGATTATTATATATTGCAATGAGAACATTATTTTGCTCCAATATTGCACAAACATCACCATCGAATGTTGATAACACAATGTGTTCTTGGGTCGGCATTGGCTCATAGGCATTATAACTTCCTGATCTTAGTTGAATTGGTTTATTAGCCGGAAAAGTGTATCTTCGAAATTCGAATGATCGGCTTCGATTACTGTGGGGAATAATACGAATTCTTTCTAGTTGTCCATTTCTATGTATAGAATCAAATAAGTATTCAGAAGAAGAAGGCGTGGCAGGAGGAGATCTGGACCTGGCACGAAGAGACGGCTCCTCAGGAGGATGAGACCTGGCAGGAAAATTATGTCTCTCAGAAGAAGAAGCAGGTCCGCAACGAGCAATACCAGGATTTTTTTCGCCATCAGGGTTACAGTCGGATTGCGAACTTGATTCTGAATGAAAAAAAGGAGAGGAATTATTAGAATGCGGTGCAGATCAATTTCAGGAAGGTTAAAATTTCATCGGACCATCAGCTACATCTGATCATCAGTCTGCAGACTAAGAACATAATGTGATCTTCGCTGGTTTTCGAATTATCATGAAATAGTGGAAGAGACGAAAACCGCTTTGCCGACCTGCAGTCAAACAATCATCTTTTGGGATCTTTTTCAGATTCAGCTTAAGAGGTAACTTCTAGCGATATCTGGATTCAAGAAGTCAGGACAAAAGCGTTTTTTAAAGACTTAAGGAATTCAATAATTGCCACGTCGCCACTGAATGCAGGATTCGGAGGAAACTTTCGAATACCTTTTAATGTATGTCTTCTTCATGAAAAAGATGTCAAGTTTAATTGGCACGGTTAATTATTGTTGCAGTGAATCTTTCACCTCTAATCAAACTTTATCTTTTGATTTTTTTATGTTCACTAGATAAAAATGCTAGCAGTTCCTGCATAACGTGGAAGTTCCAAAATTGTCGGGATTACTTTTGGATCATTTTTTCCCATATGTCATAAAGTATCTCGTATACGCGATACGTAAGAGTTTGTATCGATACTAACCCATACGGAGTCATTTCAGAATCAAACGAAGATTTGTATCAATACGGAAATTATTATACTTTGGTTGTGAATTGAACTACTTCGTCAAAAGTTGAACTACTTCGTCAAAAGTTGAACTACTTGGTTAATTCACTTTGGACCCTCACTTTGGAAATCATAGATATATTTTACACTTACGACCTTTCGCAGCTCGATGGACGATAATCATCATTATACTCACCACTATAAATAAAGATGACCACCAATATGAAGACCAGAGGATAAACGATCTTCATATTTTCCAAGCAGAGGCAAAACTGGTTAAGGTAGTATTGACAAATTTAGTTAACAGTTTAACTATTGAATATTCCTGTGCTTTAGTAGAGTATACTTCAGTCGTTATCTCATGTATCCTTATACTTATCTCATTGAGATATTTGTATTTCATATATCACTATTCAGGAGAAATATTAAGTAACTAATTAAGAAAAAAATGCGTGACTCATACAAAGTAATATAATTCTTCAAAATATGTTGTGAGCATTAAAAAGACGGATATCATTCTTTCGACTTTTTTACCGAATGTGTTATTTGTTTAAGCTATAAAACATACCATGAGGTGCCATGGGAGTTGATAGAGTTTTATGGAATTTGCTGAAATTATAGGGATTAAAATCGAATCAAAGAAATTTAAAAAGGTTTAACAAGTTTTAAGGAATTTCAGAGACTTAAGTATTATCTGGATCATAGGGGTGGATCAGTCGTGGTTTGGAGAGCTATGCATGTATTCCCAGTAGTCCATTTACTATATGTAATTAAGTCATTTGTTCACCAAAAACATTTGCACACCTTTCTACTTTTGTAATGGGCAAAATCTAACTTGAGGAATTAATTAATTAATAATCCTGGTGAACTTATTCAAGTTAGAATTAATCACAGAAAATTCACAGTTTATAAAAATGCAGACCCGCATCACTGTGTGCATATTGAAAAAACAAGAAAATTTCTGCTGTGGCCTCGGCGAGGTAATTAATTAACGATCCACTCGTGAATACTAGCGTTCCCGGTTCAAATACAAGCCATCGCAGTTTTCCTCTCGTTTCTCCAGAGAATTATTTGTGCTGCTGGGTACAATCGACACACACAGGTAGCTTATCTTCGAGTTTGACATATTAAGGGGTGATGAACGATTTAGTATTATTGAAACTGCCACAAAAGTTTCTGAAGAAGGAGGCGTCGAAATAAAAGTCCCGCGAGTTGCTAGAAGACAAAAATATTGTGACAACTATGAAGCAGGTCCAGAGCCATATTATCGCCGATCGATCATGGTTCCTTTCTTAGATCATGATTTAGAAGAACTGGATTCCAGATTTCTTGAAATATTCAAAACCTCGTACCAACATTTTTGAGCTGAAGTAACAATTTGGAAAATGTATGCGTTTTCGATTGTTCACTAAATAAAAAAATATCATTGCATGGTTGAAAAAATTTGGATTTTTAGATACTGCTTGAGAATGCTAGATGGAAAGGAGCCATAAAGTTTCATTGAAACCCTGAATATTTGTGATGAAAAAACTTTACCCAACTGGGCATCGATAACTGCAAATATCTGCAACACTTCCTGTATCTGCTGCACCCAGTGAAACATCATTTTCGACTCTTCGCAAGTTATAACCTTACTTACGGAATGCCACTGCCCAGAACAGATTGAACGGTTCTTCTCTTCTTAATCTTCACAGAGATATCGAAGTATCAGCGAACATGATGAAAATATACGCGTTAGTTGCACTATCTTTCCATCCATTTTTTAACAACGCGTGAAATTTGAACGGATCACTAAAACCCTCCCCGAAGATTCTTTCAGCGTGGGCCCCTGCTTGAATTTCAAAGTCATTATACACGGAAAAGGGAATGGGTCGACTGGCTGCCGCGCGATGAGAGCTCCACGCGCTTCGAAACATGTACGGTCAATCTCTTGATTCAGGAGGGCGGCGACACTTGCAAAGGAGATCTACGCGCCGACGGCCAAGTCACAAAACTTGCCATGCTCCGTGGTGAGTTTTCTGCCACGGTTAGAGCCCAAGCACGTGGCAGAAAAGTTGCCACAGAGCAGGTTAGTATTCTGCTATAGCAATTGGCGGGTAACTCTCTCGCGCAGGCTTCGCAACACTCCGCAGTCAAGCATCTGACCGTCCATGCATCTAAGGCACGTGGCGCTCTCATCGCGTAGCAGCCAGTCGACCTATTTCCTTTTCCGTGTAGGATTAAAGAATTGAAGATTCCAAAACAAACTTTCAGAATGTTCTGTTGGGTCTGTATAGCAGCAGGCCAGAAAACTAATGACAAAGGTAGAATCTGATAAGACTGAACGAAGACGAAAACGAAGCATACTGAACAAAAAAAGTGTGCCTGATGCTCGTAACGGAACTTTGCCGAAACATTGTGCAAGCAAACCAATTTATTTTTTCTAATCCGCAACAAATTGTCATTCTTTCAGAAGAAAACTCATTTATTACAGAATTATACTAAACTTGATACAGTTTTCGAAAATGCTCAGCCTTGCAGCTTTTTCAGAATGCAGAAGTGAACACAGGCAAAAAAGTGGATCTTTCGAAGGAAATTTATGCTCTGAGAGATAGGTAACACAAATTAGCACGGAATGCAGTTTCTTGATGCGAGTTCGGGTCACAAACAATATTATATTCCGGTTTAACATTACTTTAAAGTAAATTATTATTGGTGAGTGGAGCATTGTGATTTAAACGTGGTTTATGGTCTCTAAATTTTATTGAGTGGAATGTCACTGATTCTTAGTTGAATGTCACTGATCATCATAAATTCATTCCAGGGTTAATTTTTCAATGACATTCCTCAACGGAAATGGCTAACGTTTATCATCGTAACTCGTTTGAACTAAGAGATTACCTAAAAACATGATAATCACTTATGAGGTAACTAGTAAGAGCTGAAAATTTGTCACATTAAGCTGCATCTGACGCGTTGACAAAAAGTGACCCAAATTTATAAAATCCGACTAGATACATAGAATACCCTCAGTCATACTTAAACATTCGTTTAGTTGATATTTTTCTTTAACCGCTCACTTGTAGTTACAACTTCACTCATTCAAATCGAGAGGTGTACGCAATAATACATAATTATCTAAGATTGGAGTGCGTCTGCCTACTGGACTTTCGCGGAGTTCTTCTGGTTCCATTTTCGTAACCGTGCCACTGTACATGTTTATTTTTGCCCTGACTCTACGATTATTATATATTGCAAGAAGAAAATTATTTTGGTCCAATATTGCAAAAACATCACCATCGAATGTTGATAACACAATTTGTTCTTGGGTTGGCATTGGCTCATAGGCATTATAAGTTCCTAATCTCAGTTGAATTGGTTTATCAGCCGGAAAAGTGTATCTTCGTAGTTCGAATGATCGTTTTCGATTACTGTGGGGAATAAGACGAATTCGTTCTAGTTGTCCATTTCTATGTATAGAATCAAAGAAGTATTCAAAATGAGGAGGCCTGGCAGGAGGAGATCTGGATCTGGCACGAAGAGATGGCTCCTCAGGAGGATGAGCCCTGGCAGGAAAATTATGTCTGTCTGGAGAAGAAGGTCTGCAAGCAGTAATACCAGGATTCCGTTCTTCATGATGCTTGCATTTTGATTGCGAACTTGATTCTGGAAGAAGAAATAAAGGAGTAATTATAATGAGGTGCAGATCAATTTTGGGAAGGGTGAAATTCCAACTGATTGCCAGATCTGTCAAGTAGAGCAATAGTTGCTCCCACTAAGAAGGCTTGTTTCCAATGATATTATACATCTCAATCATTTGCAAAGCCGATCGCAGCTGCCAAAAGTAACCATTTCCTGCATACTTGAGGGAAGAGAATGGAAAAAAATTAATACTACAATATATTCAAGATTAAAATCTCCTCTTTAAAATCAGGCCAAGAACATAATGTGACCTTCACTGGTTTTCGAATCATCATGAAATAGTGGAAGCCTACCCAACACGAAAACCCATTTGTCGAGCTGCAGTCAAACTTTCCTGTTTTGGGATCTTTTTCAAATTCGGTTTAGGAGAGCGCTTCTACTGATATCTGGATTCAAGAAGCTAGGACAAAGGTATATTTAAAAAATCTAAAGAATTAAGTAATTTCCACGTTACCACTGAACGCAGGATTCGCAGGAAGCTTTCAATTACTTGTCAATGCAGGTTTTCTTACTGGGCTTATAAATCTCCTGCGAAATGGGTTAGACTATCGTGAGCGAACATTAACATGTGTTACGCCACTTAATAAAAGCAGCTGACAATGCAAACTCTATCTTTTGATTTTTGTCTGCGGTGACTAGATTGGTGCAAAAGCTGAGAACCGATTTTCTGGGAATTAGATCTCTTTCTTTGTATGTGGTCACATATGTTCACACTGAATATGTACATATTGTGCATATCGTGTTTTCTCCGTACACTAGAAAAAATTCTTGCAGTTTTGCATAACGCGAAAGTTCCGAAACGGCTGGGATTACATTCTGATAAGTTTTTTTTCCGTATGTTATAAAGATTCTCGAATACGGGACACGTAAGAATTTCGTATTGATACTAGCCCATACGGCCTTGTTTCGGAATCGTACAAAGTCTTGTACCAATATATTTACTTTTGATATTTTTACTTTGGAGACAAAAAACTCATATTATACTCACCACTATAATTAAAGATGACCACCAATGTGAAGACCAGAGGATAAACGATCTTCATCTTTTTCAAGCAGAGGCAAAACTAATTAAGGTATTACTGAAAAATTTAGTTGACAGTTTAACAGTTTAAAATTCCTGTCCTTCAGTAGAGCATACTTCAGTCGTTATCTCACCCATCATAATATGCAATAAACTTATCTCATTGAGATATTTGTATTTCATATATCACTATTCAGGAGAAAAATTAAGCAATCAATTAAGAAAGAAAATGTGTTACTTATACAAAGTAATATAAATTCTTCAAAATATGTTGTCAGCATTAAAAATACGAATATTATTCTTTCGGCTTTTTGATCAGCTGTGTTATAAATTGTTTAAGCTGTAAAGGATTTCTCAATAAAAATGGGAATTAATTATATTTCTGATTCCCTTTGATAAATTACCCAACAATATTTCTATCTCTGTAGAAAATAATACTATACACCCCTCAGAACCAGCTATCTTTCTAGAAATTATTTTCTATTGCACTTTATCGTGGAACTACATTTTTCGAAACAAATCTATCGTGGTAATTAAGTCCTGCCTCATCCATTTGTAACATTGAACAATTTTTCAAAAAACTAAACAAACTTCATAACAAATTTCTACGAATCATCTTGGGATATTGCATTTCCAGACTCTAAATTCCCTGACACATTCGCCGGAGCATCCTCTATTCTCCACAACTTGACCCTGAACTCAAATTAAAAATTGCAGAACGTGTTTCTATTTTTACAGCAGAAGCAATAGCATTAAGCGACGCAATTCAAAACATTTGAGACAACAGTATTCCTTTCTTTGTAATTTTCTCTCATTCAGAAAACGTTTTCGAAGCTTGTCAAAAGTTTAATGCTAGTTCTACTACTTCCTATCTTAATGATAAAATATTTGGAATCTTCTTTTCACCGCTAATTTTAAAGGCCTTGAAACTGTCCTGGTGTGGATCGCTGACAGTAGGAACATTCCAGGCAACAAAAAGGCTAACAATCTTACCAAGATTGCCACAATAGACGGTATTTTTCAAAATATTAAACTTCCACATACAGCGGTCCTTCCTCAACATCTAAACAATGCTTTCGAGGTTTGGAGGAGGGTTCTGGATTCTGGGCAGATCGTCTTATATTATTTCATAAATTTTTCCAATCCAATCCAAAAGAAGATCAATTTTCATTTTATCTAGACTGCGAGCTAACCACTATAATCTGGCTGCAAGCTTGGCAAGGAAAAACTTTCCAATAGATTCGACTCCGCTTCTTTGGCTTTTTCTGATGAGGACATCAATCATGTTTTCTGGGCTTGCCCCAATAACACAAAATCCAGCAGACATCTAGAATCTTCACTCATAAAAAATAAATTCCTTCCGCCATACTCAGCTGAACCCTCTCTCGTTTATCCAGCAAGTTTAGCTCATTTATCCAGCAAGTTGTAAGGCTTACAATATATTATTGCTCTCTAAAAAAATTAACAAATTGCAAACCACAGTTCTCTGAGAAATTCAATGTTGATCATTCATGTTAAAAAAATTCAATCGGTTAACAAATACGACCTGTGGGTTATCATGAACATCGCTTAATTTTCTTCCGAAACGTTGGGGGGGGGGGGGCTTATGATTATCCAAGACGTAACGCAAATTTCAATTTCAATCTAATTACTGTTTATTTATAAAATTATCTGAGTTCCCCGAGGTAAAATAAGATTAATAATACACATATGTAAAAAAATTCGCTAGACGTAAAACTTTTAAAAACCTATTTAAAATTATCAGATATGACACAAATAAAACATGATAATGTTCACAATTATAATTTTTGTCTTCTGAGAAGCAATTTATATAATAAGTTACGATATTGTCTGTCTTCTAACACGCTCATGACGAGTGACGAAAAATATACCGAGATTTCGCAGTTGCTGTTTATTTACCACTACAATCAATATTTGATGAAGATATTTCATACGGCAGAATCCATTCATAAATTTTAGTCAGAGTTTTAAATTCTGAAAATTAAAAGCAGGGGCGGTTCCTGATGAAGTTTTTTAGGGGCTTTGGATTTTCTTCAAAATTTGTCATTTATAAGAAAAAAATTGTTTGAAATCAGAATGAAGCTTAAGATTTTTACTATTGAAGCACTCAAAAAGATTTTTTTTCTAATGGTTCAAGATGAGTAATTATTGTTAAGAAAGAAATTAATTACGGTTTTTGCCCACTTCTTCCGCCAAAAATCTCATTTATCTCAATCTCAATCAGTGAGATCTCGTAATGGAGGTTACCTTGGTACTATACAATTATATAATTATTCGATGTTCAATGAATCAACCAGTGATGTTAAAATCACTGAAAAATCGGTGATTTGAGTCCCTGATTAAATTCAGTGAATTCAGTTTATCAGAGAAAACCTGAACTATTGATTGGAATACAGTGACAATTTCACTGATTCAAATCAAGGGATTCACGTAATATTACATAATTATTGAAAATTGGAACGCGCCTACCCACTGGACTGTCGTTCGTTTCTTCTGGATCCATTTTTTCAACCGTGCCACTGTCTATGTTCATTTTCACTCGCTGTTTCATACGATTATATATTGGAACGAGAAAATTATTTTCCTCCAGTATTGCAAGAATGTCACCATCGGATGTTGATAACACAATCTGTTCTTGGGTTGGTATACGCACATATTTATTATTTGCTAATCTCAACTGAATTGGTTTATTAGCTGGAAAAGTGTATCTTCGGAGTTCGAATGATCGGTTCGGATTACTGCGGGGAATAAGCCGAATTAATTCAAGTTGTCCATATCGAGGTATAGGGTTATACAAATTTTGAGAAGCAGGAGGCCTGGGAGGAGGAGACCTGGACCTGGCACGAAGAGGAGGCTTCTCGGGAGTAAGAGACCTGGCAGGAAAATTATGTCTATCAGGAGAATAACGATGTCCACAACGAGAAACACCAGGTTTACGCTCGACATTAGGTTTACAATCGGATTGTGAACTTGATTCTGTAAAAAGAAATAGAGGATTACACTTATTTTAAATAGTGGGACGATGGTCGTGGGAGTTAAGGCGTAGGCTTTAGACCCACTCTGTTGGCTTGCGGGTTCTGTTTCCGCCTCGTACTTTAGAAAAGCCTCGGTGGCCTATGCGGTGGACACTTGCCTAATAAGGGAGTTGTTACTTTCAGGAAAGTCGTGCGACCGTTACCTCTTGAGAAAAAGGTTCTCTAAGCACTTGAAGCTGTTACTCTTGGTGGTTCGGAACCCACCTTAAACTGTAGGTCCCCCTCCCACCAGCAAGTAAGTGTGTGAGGGGTGTGTAAAAAAATAGGAAACAGATACAAGAAAAATGTAAACCCTTAGGGGACACATTAGAAGCTTCCATTCCACTTTGTTTAAATTGTCATAGAAAAAAGAAACGAAATATAAAATGGGTTTTACGTCCATTTTAGTAGAGAAAAAGGATTGAAATATTCTGTAGCGGGCCCAGTTCCCGCGGTTTGCAAGGGATAGTCACTTTGCTGCGCAAGATGGTCTGCATCATTCACTGTGCCGCAGTGTACGCCTGGCACCTGATTAGGAGATGTATATTTCCGGAATTTTGGAAAGAATTAAACAGGTGTGGCCCAATGGGGTTTCACTTTGAACACCAGGGGGTGATCTCACGAGCGTCCCCGCAAAAAATTAAATCAATTAATCAATCAATCAATCAATGTGCGTGCAAGCTCCGAAACTGTACATAAATTTGCATAAGGTCCTAAGCCGCAAGTAAGGACAATAATTTTTCTCTGGGAACCAAAAATTCACACCAGGTGAGGTTTTCACAAGTTTCGCTTTCTCGACGAAAATAGATAGCGACAACTATATACTGGAACCGCGATTTACCAGGTGTTTCGGGCTTGGCCTCAATGGCCTTCATGAAAAATCGCGGTTCATTCAACCGTTCTTCTTCTTGCTTCTGGCTTCTTATGGTATCCAACCGTAAACTGCGCAACTTTGATGACCATGCAAGCGCATCCCTCTCGCCTTCTTGGACCACCTCATCACCGAATGAAACGGTATATCAGGTTCCGGTAAATCGCGGTCCCAGTGTCGATGAAAAATAATTATTATTATATTTACCAATAGAATTAAAGATGGTCACTAATGTGAAAACCAGAGTATATATGACCTTCATCTCTTCTAACCAGAGAACGAACGAATTAAAGTATTAATAAAGAATCTAGTGAAGACTGTATACTAGAGTATACATATATACTGTATTCGGTATCTCATATGTCATACCAGTCGCCAAGATTATATTTTGAGATATTTATATTTCATAAATTAGCATCAAGGAGAAAAATTAACGTACTCAGTTTGTAAAAACTGATGTCACAATTTCTTTATCATTATTGATAGAACCAACAAGAAAAATCAACTACTTTTAGTTGAAAGTCTTTTGTTATACTTTTGTTTCAGGATTCATCTCGTTTGGGGAAAAATTATATTATTTGTTTGAAAATTTTATTACTTTTTTGAAAATTCAACTATTTTCTTAAAATTTCATCCTTTTGGTCAAAAATTCAGCTAATTTCTTGAAAGTTGAACTACTTAGTTGAACACTTTATTTTTTCAGCATAGATCCATCTCCTCGGTTGGAAATTTAAGTATTCCAGTTTTAGAAAATTATTCTTGTGGATTAGAAATTATATCTCGGGTTGAACTACTTTCTTGAAAATTAACTTTTTTTTCAGATATTCATCATTTCAATTGAAATTCTTGGAAATTAAAGACAAAAATAATCCAACGATCTAATTTGGACAACACACACTTCATCATCTCAAGTCAAATTGGAAACAAATAAGATAAAATGAAAAAAGAGGATAGGTAGATTTTTTGTAATTTTTTTATTGTGTTTAAAAAATATAGAAAAATGAAGACGAGAGAAAGAATAGGAAGAGAATATGATGATTGCCTTCTTTTTCTTTTCTCCTTTTATTTTTTCTTTTGGTTCTTTTAATTTGAAATAAAACATTTAGGAGTGTGATGTGCTAATTTAATCGTTAGATTCGCGGCTTTTTTTAGTTTCCAAGAATTTCATAGTTACATTTGAATTTTGGATGTGAAAGACGAATTCAGATTTTGATTTTCCTTGAATTAATATTTCAAATTAATATGTTAAGTTTTAAATCACTTAAGTTTATCTTTTTCAAAGAATTTCTTTCATTATGTTTAATCTAAGGTAAAATGTAGAAAAGTAGTTTACCAAATATAAGAGTGTATTTAGTAAAGACATTACGCAACATCTTTTGATTTTGCTTCATCCGTCTCAACCGCGAAAGAAGACAAACAATATAACTCACTAGCCATATAAATTTTCGTAAGACAACAATGATAATTTTTAATATCATCAAGCTTTGACAGAAGTTCTATTATTCGTTAGGTATATTTAATTAACCAATTTTAAATTCATCCTAAAAAGTGTTTTTCAAACATTTTGACATAAAAAAAATACATTTCTTTCAACGGACTCGAAAAATGCTCGAAATTTGTTCCGTATTTTGGAAGGAAACAAAAGCCAAATTCAGAATTCCGACTACGGATTCGGAATCAGTGATCCAAAATACGTAAGAATTGACTAGTCTGGTCCCTTGGAACTCCTACTTTTTTGTGGGACTATGAAATGTACGGAAAAATATTTTTTTGACGTTAGGAAAAAAACAAAAACTAAATTTGGAATTTCGACTTTGGATTCGGATACAATGACCCAAAAT
>CAKNXH010000934.1:54721-140189 GCA_932178445.1 Andricus quercusramuli
AGGCTATGAAATGTACGGGAAAATATTTTTTGGCGTTAGGAACAAACGAAAGCTAAATTTGGAATTTCGACTTTGAATTCGGATGCAATGACCCAAAATACGTAAGAATTGAGTAGCCTGGTCCTTCCGAACTCCTACTTTTTGGGGGGCTGTGAAATGTACGAAAAAATAGTATTTTGAGGTTAGGAAGAAAACAAGAGCTAACTTCGGCATTCCGACTTCAGATTCAGATTCAGCAACCCAGCATTCGGCGAGGAATAAAAACATCACTGGTTCATCAGTGAAAACACAATTTGTTCTTGGGTTGGCATGGGCTCAAAGCGATCACTTCCTAATCTCAATTGAATTGGTTTATCATCCGGAAAAGAGTACCTTCGAAGTTCAAATGATAGGTTCCGATTTCTGTTGGGACTTGGACAAATTTGTTCAAGTTGTCCATGTCTAGGTATAGAATCATGAAAGTTTTGATAAAGAGGGTCCCTGAAATGAGGAGATCTGAACCTTGCATGATGAGATCTAGACCTTGCATGAGGAGGAGGTTCGTGAGGATGAGACCCGGGCCTGGTACGAAGAGGAGGCCTGCTGGCATAAAGAGTTCTGGACATAGCACGAAGAGGAGACTCCTTAGAAGTATGAGACCCTGCAGGAAAATTATGTCTGTCAGAGAAGAAGAACGTTCGTAACGAGAAAAAGCAGAATCACGTTCGCCATTTGGGTTACACTTGATTGTGAATTTAATTCTGTAAGAAGATATAAAGGATTATTCAAAATGTATTTCAGATCCATTTTGAGAAGCTTTAAAGTTAATCAGCTCGTCAGCTGTGCCAGGAGAAAGAACTGTGAGCGAATCGGAGGAGAACGTAAAATCGGTAACGGAAAACAAAAATAAAACATTGTTTTCGCTCCCGGTAAAAAGGATTACTTTAAGAGTCATTGCTAATTTAAATCCCCAAGAATGCCGTTCCTGTCCTTCGTTTTTGTATGTCCAACAAGGTAGCAAAAATAATTGAATTCCAATCCTTTGCAAAGCCGATTGGAGCTGCCAAACGTAACCACAAATAACTTAAAAGTCAAATTTTCGTTTAACGCGTTGGTCGGTGCTCCAAAATCATTATATTTGCTCAATCTAGTAGAATTGTGCACAACAATATATCTTTTTAGCACCAAATTCTATCAAAATCTAACAATAAAAACAAACGTATCAAAAACATGCACTTCTATTTTCGTGGTTCTCTCAGCGACAAATTAGGTGAGAAAGATTTAAGAAAGTACTTGGAAGTCTTGAGATATTTTTCTTCGATTAAGCACTGAATAAAGTATTTGAGATAAAAAGGCACCGCGATAGCATGTGCGAAAGACTAAATGTTAGTTCGTATCATTTATATTATTATCATGATTCTAAAGCCACATCGGGTCTCTCGGCACGTGGCACGATGCTCCAAGGCATATTTAGGTTAATTTTAAGAATTTAGGATTAATTCGTAGGGAATTTTTGTTTGTTATTTATGACCTTGCCTCATGGATATTCTCAACGAGGGACATCGAGGGATTTTGGGACTCTGTGAGGCCTCCAAAGAATTGGTACTTACTCGCTGCCGCCACTTCCAATTAAGAATCGAGATTTGAATTTAAATCTGATTCCGGCCTTTCCGTTTGCTGTCTCTAATATTCCCGGAACCTGGCTGGAAACCGCGGATGCCTCCAGAGCCAGGGACGATCGCGCATCCCAATCCCTAGGCTTTGGGAATGAACTTAGTAGACAGGAGCTATACCTTGGTCTGCACCAGTAATCCATTTGTGGGAGGAAGTCCTCACATCCTTTAACCGGGCCCTCGATGCGACAGCACTGGATCGAGATCTCAGCCTACCTCAAGACTCCTATGCTACGGATGAGAAACAGGTCTGTTCGTCCTAGATTTGCGCCGCGTGTTTGCCAGTGCGGACAATCTCGCTCCAGAGAGGACGAGAACTTCCTCATTTACCGGAAATGCAACAGTTCTACTCCGTAGATTTTATTTTGATTGCGGGCCACCAGTTAAGCCGCTCCTGCTTCTCCTCTCTACTGGCCATACAGCTGAGCTGAGCCAACGAATTCAAATCTACCAATCCCCGGACTGCGTCGAGCAAGCAGCCAATCAGCGCCGTGCCGGGGAAACTCGCCTTGAGAAAGAGGGCTACGAGCCCGCCGACGACAATGCAGAGTTCTTCTTCGTTCGGCTGCCACGTCCCGAGACGCAGTCGCGTCGTTTTTGCTCCCGTTCTTTGCTTCCGAACTTTCACTACTGTACTCGCATGAAGTAAAAATAGTTTCAGTTTTTCTTTTATCAATACGCGATTGAGGTAAGGTCTTTTGAATTCAGGTAGGCGGTTGACGACCTGATTCGGATGCTCACGTGCACCAGCTTTTGCTTTCTCGTGGATTTTAACAATTAGAGTTTGGACCGGTGAACGTGAGGTCCCGATGAAGTGTCCAATGGCGTTGGTGCTTTTTTTGTATAAAATTATGCATTTTTCCATGATTAGTGGAAATCATGGGTTTCAGTGGCTTGTCTTTTGGTGCAGGTCAACCAATTTCATGTAAAGAGGGGTTATAGAAATTCATATTGTCAACGTTAACGTGTGTTAATTTTCTGAGCGCCGTGTTGGCCTCATGATGTTATTGTTGCTTTCGCTACCGCCGATATTCGCCACGTGTGTTAGGAATCGGGTATTCCGGCATTCGCCCTTGGAGTATCGGTCGAACGAATGAGCATATCTCTCTTATATTTTGTAATTTAATTTTTCTTTTCGGGAACCATTTCATATTTCCATATTTTGAAAAATTGAACTTGTAAAAATCTTGAAAATCATCGTTAAGATCAGAATAAAGGTCACCTCTGAATTCCACGTTGAATGTTACTTCAAGAATGACCTTGACCTCTCTGAAAAATATCTTACATGAGGAAATATTCAGTCTTTCCGGGATTTTTGTGACACACTTTATAATGCCGCAGAGTACCTTCGTGTCCCATTTGATTCCAGCGACACTGCACATACTCTAGCTTCACCAACACCTTCGGTGTTCAAAAGTCATGTACAGGAAGCAGAATATTCGCTTCTACTAAGAGAAAATGCTGACAAGCCTCTTCATGGTAAATTCTACGTCATTATATGTATCGAAGAGATATCGATGGAGGATGTCAAACATGTTTATCAAGTCTGCTGAATTGAGATCGGAGTCTGAGGGATTTATTTCTGCCTGCCTAGAGGGCGTTATAGACATCTTAGTTTACCGTGAGAGCATGATGATTATACCTGTAGGCGATACCACCTGCCGAGCGTGCAAGCAAGAGTCAGAAACACTTGGACATGTTCTCTGTTGTGGAGAATGATCAGTGTGAGATCTTCTGGAATTTCTCATTCTCCACCACTCAACATATTAGTGCTACGAAGCCTGATATTGTCCTTCGAGATCTGAAGACGAAGATCATTTACATGATTGAACTCTCGGCACCAGCTGATGGTAACATCACGGCAAAGGAGCCAGAAAAACAGGCAAAATATCAAGCACTTCTTTTTGATCGCGAGCCAGATGCAGAAGGCTGATCTTCTGGGATCACTTCATCTGGTCCATTAACACTGTTCCTTATAACATTCTACAAAGATTGGTAGCTCTAAAAAATTATTCAGAAGTGACACTTTCATCTGCAACTGTGCCGTCTGCAGCATTAAGTCATCCGCGGCTAGAGACCTGATTCCAAGGAACAGTGTTGCACGATGTTATCTCGCGAAAATGTTCCGCTCTTGCGTATCTTCTTGGATAGAAGGAGCTGGAGTGGATGACGTACACGTTACAGTTGCGTCGCGATTATTTCATTTGAGGAACCATGATCTTAGCTTCCGGAGCCTACAACTTCTCATAATAACAGATCTTTATCATAAACCCAGTCTACATAAAATTGAATACACAAAAGTAGACGAACAATAGGAACATAAAAGGCAGAATTTTAGCTCAAGCTGCTTTCCAACCTATCCATTATATAAAGAATAATTAATAAAAGAAGAATTTAATTATATTTATTTGGCATTTTATTTCTGAACAAAACACGTTTATTTCATAAGTATATTTTTAACATATTTCAAAATTTATGCTATATGAATTTATTATTCTAGATTAAGCGAGATTTTATTGCACAATACCCTAAATTTGATCAAATTGTTGGAAAATTCGCAGGCATGCATGTTTCAAAAATACAGAAGTACGTGCAGGCAAATAAAGTGGATCATTTAAAGGACATCAATGCTCCACAAGAAAGGTAACATAAATTAGTATAAAATGCAGTTTCTCGATACTACCTACATTTTAAAACGCGTTTGGATCAGAAACAATATTATGTTTGAGTTTTACATCAATTCAAATTCTTCCAATGTCTTCACTAACAATTATTGATTTTTCAGTGAAAAATAAAAGCATCACTGGTTTATCAGTAAAAACCTGATTGAGGTATAGTCACAATTTCACTGATTCAAATTGAGCGAAGCACGTAATATTGCGTAATTAACTAAGATTGGAATACCTAGGCCTACTGGACTAGCTCTGACTTCTTCTGAGCCCATATCTTCAACCGTGCCATTGTACATGTTTATTTTCGCTCGGTGTCTACGACGAGTATATATTGGAACGAAAAAATTATCTTTCTTCAATACTGCCAGAACGTCACCATTGAATGTTGATAACACAATTTGTTCTTGAGTTGGAATAGGCTCAAAGAGATTATTTCCTATTCTCAATTGAATTGGTTTATCAGCCGGGAAAGAGTACCTTCGGAGTTCGAATGATAGGTTCCGATTTCGGTGAGGACTAAGACGAATTCGTTCAAGCTGTCCATGTCTAGGTATAGGACCATAGAAGTTTTCATAAAGCGGATCCCTGGCATGAGGAGATCTGGACCTTTCACGAGGAGGAGGTTCCGTAGGAGGAGACCTGGACCTGTTACGAAGTGGAGGCTCCTCAGAAGGTCCGATACGAGAAATACCAGGACTACATTCGCCGTCTGAGTTACAGTGGGATTGTAAACTTAATTCTGTAATGAGGAATAGACGATTACTTAAAATGTGTTGCAGATCCATTTTGAGAAGGCTTAAAATTGATCAGATTATTATTTGTGTAAAATAAAAGAATAGTGAACAAATTGGAGTAGAACGTAGAATATGTAACGTTCCAAACGTCACTTCCAATAATTCAAAAACCAAATTTCCGTGTAATGTACTGAAAGGTGCTCCAAAATCATTACATTTACTTCAGGGAAGAGAATGGAAAAAATTAAAACTGCTTGTTGTTAAATATTGAAATCTCCGATTCAGAGTGAGACTAAGAACCTAATGCAATCCTCATTGATTCTCGAATTATCATGAACAATATGGCAGCGTACCCAAGACAAAAATCATTTTGTCCAGCAGCGATCAAACTTCCATCTTATTATAACACATAGGAAATAACAGACGATTACAATCTATTGTTCAGAACACGCACATTCCCGATTCCACTGGAATCATAGATATATTCTACATAGATATATTATAACGTCCACCTATTTGCATATGGTCGTAAGTCACAATTAGGTTACAAAATTTGGTGAATTACTATCTAATGCAGCTAGATGGACGAAAATAATTACTGTACTTACCACTATAATTGAAGATGACCAACAAGATGAAGGTCAGAGTATATGCGATCTTCATCTTTTAAAAGCAGACGCAAAGCTGATTACAGTATTATTGAAAAACTTGGTTAACAATGTAACTAATGAATATTCTTGTGCTTTACTAGAGTACATATGCTGTAGTCTTTATCTTATGTATGACAGTGGCTGATAAGATTAGCAGTCTGAGATATTTGTATTTCATACATCAGTGTGAAGGAAGAAAAATTAAGTCATATAATTCGTTGAAGGTGGCATTACAATTCATACAATTTTTTATCTTTAAGGGAAATACTCATATAAATCTGCCATCTAAACCCTAAGAGAATATCAAAGTCAAGTTCGAATCAATACATGATATTGCATACATAGCATGATATATTACTTCTTCTTGCGTCTGAAATGTCCTTGCTGCAGTATGATTTAAAAGAGCTAATGTAATTTCCGGCTCACTCGATAACAACGATTCTGAAAGGGAATTTTACTTCGATAAGAAATATTCCATGAACCATTTCGAATACTACAACCAAGTTCCAATTTATGGCACAACATAAAAATTCGGGTCATTTTTTTTCATTAATATGGAGAGTAGCGAAAAAGAATTTAGTCCGGGAGCTGGGTATGATTCTGTATGCACTTAGGAGGCAAAAGGTAAAAACCATGTAATCCCATGTATTTTGACTCGCTGAATCCAATGGTACCGGTTATTTGTACGAGTAGTGGATGGGTTTTTTTTAAAACGCAATTGTTTAAACAATTATGAAAAAATGCTACTGCGACAAGAATGATCTAAGAACATCTTGGTATAACTTTGAAATTCCTCCTGATTTCGTCGAATTTTTTAGTGCTTTTTTAATATTGATGCTACAAGATTAACATAAAAGAAATCGAACAAAGATGATAAGTTTGATTTAAAAGTATTAAAGATCAAATGTATAATACAGACTTTGTATTACATATTGAATGACGGGCGTAAACGTACTCCGTTACACGTTTCCACTGGATTATCTATACATAATGAGACAAGAAGTAAGACTATTGTAACAGAGCTTAATCATCTTGGACTATTAATATCATATTCAGAAGTAGAACGGTACAAAATGGGTCTAGCTTCTTTTGCAGCACAAGCGGCCGAAATCATGACACCTCTACCAAGTCACTTTAACCCGAAAGTTTTTACCGTCGCAGCTTTCGACAATTTTGATCATAAAAGTTATTCGTTTTCTGGTAAAGAAGAGTGGAAAGAGTGAAAGTGTGTGGCAGTGGTGAAATTTGATGCTGAGTTTTTCTGATAATTTTGGTGAAATTTGAGGTGAGTGGATTGTGGATGTGTGTAGAGGGGTTCGTTTGTGAGGGATTGATTGAGGGATTGAAAGATTGACAAGGGGGTGAGGATATTTTTGGGAATCAAGACAGATTTGTGTAGAAGTTGAGGTTGGGTGGGTTTGAGATTTGTGACAGGGTGGGAGGACCAGGTTGGTCGTAGCGTGTCGTAGCAGGGCAGGGTACAGAGCGAGAAAGGCAAGGCAGGTAGACGTGACGGTAGATGGAGACAGAGAATGATAGAAGGCGGGATTGTTTGAATTGGATTCATGGCTAGCGGAACGAATACTAGTAAGGAAGGCAGGGATTTGGATCAGGAAGTTTTTAGTACACCGAAAGGGGAGAACAAAGAAAGGAGGGCAAGGGGAAAGTATCGTAAAACAGTAGGAAAGGATAGATTGAGGGCGAAAAGCGTGGGATCATTTGAGGCATTCTTTAAAAGGAAGAGAGAGGAGCGGGGAAGCAGTAAAGACAAGGATGATATAGGGGTAAGCTTGAAAAATCCAAAAATGGATGAGAAAATTAAGGAGACAGAAAGAGACAGAGCTGAGGATAAAGATCAGATGGAAAAGGAAAGATTGAAAGAAACGCGCAAAATGATGATAGAAGTAATGGGGATGTATGAAGAAAAGCAGGAGAAAAGGGTGGAGGAAATAAGAAGAGAAATTAGACAGGAAATGGCCGAACTTAGGGAAGAAATGAGGAAATGGGAAGAAGTCAGGGAAAAGTTAGAGAAAAGGATGCAGATGTTGCAGCAAAGACTAGAAAAGAAGGAAGAGCCTAATAAAAAGCTAGAGGAGTTGGAAAGTAGAATAACAAGAATTGAAAGCTCCAACCGTGAGTTTGGAGGTGGGGAGAGTGGGAAAAAGGAGAAGGAAAGGCTGAGAAAAATAGAGCAAAGAATAGAAAAGAAAGAGAGAGAAGAAAGAAAAAGAAACATAGTGATAAAGGGTCTAAGATTAGAGTGGAAGGAGCTGAGGGAAGGAGTGGAAGAAGTACTAAAAAGGATTGATGCTAAGGTAGAGATAGAGGAAGTGCGAAGTGTAGGAAGGGAAGAGCGAAGAGGGAGAGAATGGCACTAGTGAAACTGAAGAAATGGGAACATAAGAGGGAAGTGATGACAAAGAAGAGGATGTTATATGGAAGTTCGGAGAGAATAGAGGATGATTTGACATGGGTAGAAAGGAACATGCAGTATAGGTTAAGGAAAATAGCGGAAGAGGAAAGAAAAGAGGGAAGAAGAACATGGGTTAAGTATGGGAGAATACAGATAGAAAGTGTATGGTGGAATTGGGATGAGGACAGGGAAGATTTAGTAAAAAATGAGGCATCGGGAAACTAAGAGAGAAAGGAACAGGAGGTAAAGAGGTAAGAAATAGTGAGAAACCAAAAGAGACAAGAAGCGAAAGTAGGGAAGAATGGAGGATATGCTACTGGAATATAGCAGGCTTGCAAAGAAAGGATAGGGATTTAATGAAAAATTTTAAACAATGGGATGTAGTTGTTATGATGGAGATGTGGCTAGATGAAAAGGGATGGGAAAGAGTAAGGGGAAGATTACCAAGAGGTTACAAATGGCAGGTTCAAAATGCAAAGAGGAAGAATAAAAAGGGCAGAGCAATGGGAGGAATCGTGATGGGAGTAAGGAACGAATTTATATAACAGAGAATGATAAAAAAGAGTTGAAAGAACATAAAGAAGGATTAATAGTAGAAGAGATAAATATGGGAGGAGAGAGGTGGAAGATAATGGGGGTTTATGTGAACGGTGATATGCAGGAAAAATCAGAGTATATGAGAGAACTGATGGAAGAAAATAAGCATGAGAGTAGGCTAATAATAGGAGGTGACTTTAATGCGAGAACAGGAGTTAGACGAGGAAGGGCATGGGATGGAGAGCGAGGAAGAAAATCCAAAGACAAGATACTGAATGGGGAGGGAAAGAAGTTGTTGAAGAGCCTAGGAGAGATGGGATGGTTTATCCTAAACGGAAGTATAGAGGGGGATGAGGAAGGGGAATTTACACGTTCGGGAGGAAAGAGGGGAACGGTAATTGATTATGTGGTAGTGGATGACGAAGTAAGAGAGAAGGTTAAGAGACTAGAGGTGGGTAACTACATAGATTCGGATCACTTTCCCATAATAGTGACGGTAGAGGGAGGAGTGAGTAATAACAAAAACGCTAAAAAGGAAGCAAAAGTGAAAAGAGCAGGTAGAGGGGATTGGTCAATGGAAGGTAAAGAAAAGTTTAAAGAAAAAATCAGGAATATCAAAATGGGGAAAGGAAATTTAAACGAGGAAATGGAAATAATGGTAGGAGAAATAAAAGGAGCATTAGATTGCACAAGCAAAAAAGAAGTTAGTGAAGGAGGGGATAGAAGTGGATGGGATGAGGATTGTAAACAGAAGAAGAAGGAAGTGAGAAAGGTAATAAGAAAATGGAGAAAAGGGACAAGTAGTGGAGAAGAATATAGGAGAAAAAAGAAGGAATATACTGAGTTGTGTGATCAAAAAAAAAGAGGAAGAAAATAAAAGGTTTGAGGAAGAAGCTGAGAAGGCTAGGACGCAAGAAGAGTTTTGGAAGGTGGTGAATAAAGAGAGAAGAAGAAGAGTAAACCAGGATATTGAGATGTTAGAATGGAAAAAATATTTTATGGAATTACTAGGAGGGGTAGAGAGAAAAGTTAGGAACGGAGGGAGAGATGGTAGGGAAACAGATGAGGAGGAGGACATTACAAGAGAGGAAATAGTCATGGTATTAGGGATGATGAAAGATGGAAAGGCACCTAGTATAGATGAGATTCCAAATGAAGTATGGAAATATGGGGGGACAGAGTTAGAGGAATGGGCATGGATAATGTGCAATAGAGTATGGAGAGGAGAGGGGTGGCCAGAGTTATGGAAAGAAGGATTAGTGATACCAATAGTGAAGAAAGGCACAGGAAAGGAGGTTAAAGATTATAGAGGAGTGACACCAATGTCAACACTGTATAAAGTATATGTGACTGTTTTATCGGAGAGGTTAAAAAAAGAAGTTGTAGAGAAAAAGATAGAACCACCGAATCAGACAGGGTTTAGAAAAGGGATGGGGGTAATGGACAATATATATGTTCTGAACTACTTAGTAAATAAGAGGATTAAAAGGGAGAAAGGGGCAATGATAGCAGTGTTCGTGGACTTGAAGGCGGCGTTTGACTCATTAGACCGAGGCGAGATAGAAAAAGTTATGGTGAAAAAGGGGATAAGAGAGGGATTAATAAAGAGAGTATCGGAAATTTTTAGAGAGACAAAAAGCAAGGTAAAGGTAGGAGAGCAAGTGGGAGATAGTTTCTGGTTGGTGAGAGGGGTAAGGCAAGGATGTCCGCTGAGCCCGCTTTTATTTAATATATTAATATCAGACTTGGAAGAAGAAATGAAGAGAAAAGGGTGGGGAGGAGTTAGGATAGGGAACGGAAAGATATATACACTGGCATACGCAGACGATATAGTGTTGATGGCAGAGGATGAAAAAGGGATGGCGGGCTTAATTACCGGATTAGAGAAATACTTAGATGGAAAAAAGTTGAATTCAAATGTAGAAAAGACAAAGATAATGAGGTTTAGAAAAGGAGGGAGAAGAAAAAAAGAATGGACGGGAAGATGGAAGGGGAAAAATTAGAAGAAGTAAAAGAGTTTAAGTATCTGGGATATACCTTGCAAGCAAATGGAGATCATAGAGCTCATATAAGAGAAAGGATAAAAAAAAGCAGCAGGGGTAATGAAACAGATATGGGGAATAGGAAAAAGAAAACTTAGAAAAAATTGGAGAAGGAGAATGTGGTTATTTGATACGCTGGTATGGCCGGTATTAGGTTATGGAGCAGAGATATGGGGATGGAAAGAAAGGAAAGAGATTGAAAGTTTACAAGAAAGGTATATAAGGTGGACGCTCGGGGTAGACTGGAGGACACCGGGATATATGGTGAGAGAAGAAGCGCAAAGGGATAAATTAAGTACTAGAGCGGGAAAGAGGGCATGGAATTTTGAGACGAAGCTGAGGGAGGGAAAGGGAAGGGAGTTAGCGAGAAGGTGTTTGATGGAGGTAGAAGAAAGGAGAGGGAGGACGATTAAATTAACGAGATGGGAGGAAGAAAGGAGGGAGTTCTTTAAGGCTAGAGATATAGAAGACGGGACTGGAGTCAACTATGAAGAAGTGGAGAAAAGGGAGAGAGAAAGACAGTTAATAGAAAGATGGGGGATGATTGAGGAATCAAAATATAATATATGGTATAAGATGATAAAAAGGGAAGGAGTACCAAACTATTTAGAAAAGGGATGGGGAGAGAAAAGATGGACAAGAATAGCAAGATTTAGATTGAGAAACGAGGTAAGGGCAAGTATGTATTGGGAAAGGAAAGATAATAGGAAGTGCAGAATATGTGAATGGGAAGAGGAAACATGGGAGCAGTATGGGAAGGATGTAGGAGAGGAATGGAAGATAAAGGAACCTGGCAAGAGAATTTGGTAAAGATTCTAGGGGAGGATGGTTTGGGGGAAGAGTGGATGAAGGAGTTAGAGGATGCTAGAGGAGCAATTGAAAAAGAATGAAAGAATGGATGCAAAAAAATGGCAAAATGGAGGTACAAGAGAAGTGAAAGAAAAAGGAAACGGAAGTCGCTTGATTTAGAAGCGCAAAGATTCTTAAGGAATGATTATGTAATAGCATAAGTAAATTAAGATGCGTTTGCGTTACCGCTCTCTCTCTCTCTCTCTCGCTTGCACTCTCGCTTTCGATCACTCGCTCACTCGTTCGCTAACACGTCCCAAATTACGCTAGCGTCAAAAATAGATTTAAGGCGTTCGATATAAGATTTTATGTAAATAGGTGTAAATAATTGTAAATAGTAAGGATAAGATTCTATAAAACATGTAGAAGGAAGTGTTGTAAGAAATGGAAGTCATGTAAACCCTTAGGGGACACATTATGAATAAAGAAGAGTGCCATGACACGGTTTCAGTTCTGATTCAAGAAAAAACGTTTTCATGTAATTTTAGAAAACCTAATATCACTAATTTCGATGATCACCACTCGAGATCTTTCACGAAACCATTGAAAAGTCAAACAAAAAAAAGTTTTGGAGAAATTCCAAAGCGCATTAACGTGCCGCAAAGTTATATAGCTACAACTAATGCAAATTTAATAACAGCTGATTCTTACCGACGTACTATACCATCAGAAGATCTAGCATGGCTTTTAGGTAGAATGAATGTTAGTACTGCCGAGGAAAATCAATTGTCGATATGCGACATTAAAGAACAAACTACTCCGTCTTAATCCGGTTTTCATTCCTTGCTCAAAGACGATACGCGGCCTTGTTCGCAGATGGGGGTTTTACCTGTTTTACCTCACCCGATTACTGAAGCTGATACTGTTTATACGGCGTTGTTGAATTTCAATGAAATAGCAGATCAACTCGATTAACTATATTTACTGGTGGCTTGCGATGGTTTTTCATGACGAAAACGTGATGTACGGTTGCATAGGTAAATATATGACAGATAGTGGTATGCTACAAATACTGATAGAGATTGATATATTTGGCAAACATGTGGCTGAGCAAGCGTTAAGAGGAGATCATCACGACCGATCATCTAAAATATATTCAATTATTTATGAAGCTCTCACACGCTTACAATTAAAAGCATTTTTTACAACAGAAAGATTGGAAAAGAATACAAATGAATTGCAAATCATTGAAGGTTTGAAAAATAAAATATCTGAAAAAAGTGTGGACGAAGCAAAAAACTTATTGAAAATGTTTAACGAGTACTCACAACCTTTGATAAAAGATTTTGAAAATTTTGCCGCAATAAGATCTAAGGTGTCGCCAATGTTCAGATTTTTTAATAATGTTTTAATTATGATTGGCATCGTACACAGTAAGCGCAAATCACTTAGAACTGGCGATTGGAATATGTATAAACAGTCACTCATAAAACAACAGCCAATATTTCAAGTTACTGATAGAACTCATTATTCTCGTCATAGTCGAATATATACAGAAGACTGCTTAAATCTTGAAAGAGACATGCCTGACGTATATCAGCAATTTATGAACGGAGCATTCGTGGTTAAACTAACAAATAAGCCATTCTCATCAATAGCAATAGATCAATCTCTCGAGTCAGGTATTAATAAGCCCGCTAAAGGTCCAGAAGGAATCGTAGGTTATACGCATAAAAAAATGCACTAGCGGCGTGGAATTTGATTTTTCATGAAATGTTAGGAATTAATAGTTTTTATCGTGAAATACTTGGCTTACAAGATGACAGCGACGGTCTAACGGTTCACCACAAGCTTAACATATCTACTACAGAATTTTTTGAGAAGTGGCAGCAGAAAAGATTCTCAACGTTTTCGAAATCGGTTGCACTAAATTCAATGACTTCAGACAAAAAAGAATTGTAAAGAAGGAAGTACCGTTATCAGATGCTATTCACCAAACTAAACTGCCCACTTTCAAAACAATTTATACAGAACCTGCTAAAAAAAAGGCTACTCAAAAATTAGATTCAATGCACCAATCTTTCCGAATCATAGCCATTGCACAAGAACGTAAATACGATATCAGGAAATTATTAAGCTATGATATTACACCGACAAATATATTATTCGAAGAAGATGGTCTCATAAAAAAGGTTCCAGACAAAAGCGATTTAAGCTCTACTCTGGAACTTGTCAATAAACTTAATCTCGATGAAGATTACAATATTGCAAATGGTACCATGTTAAGTGTGATTGTCGACGTTATGCTTTACTGTCGTAAGGTGTCTTTGAAAAATTTGAAAAAATTTTCAGATTTCCTTTAAGGCCTCCTCGCTGGTTGCCAGCAACACTATGTCATCTGCATACGCTAGTGACCAAATTCAAACCCCTCCTATCCTGACTCCTCTTACCATGCCGGCCTCCAGCTTACTCTCCATATCGGCAATTAAAATCGCAAAAAGCGTTGGGCTAAGTGGGCACCCTTGCCTTAACCCCCTATCCATCCAGAATCACTCCGAAATCCCCTCCCCTCCTCTTACCTTGTCTTTGGTCTCTTCATATATCTCCCTTACCCTTTCAACTAGGCCTCTCTCTACTCCCCTATCCTCCATTGCCTCCCACAACCTCCCCCTATCCACCGATGGAAACGCGCCTTTGAGATCCACAAAAAACGCATACACTCTCGTCCCCTTCTTCGCTAATTCTCTATCCACCACGTGCTGCAGCACGTAGATATTGTCGATAGTACTCCTACCCGCCCTAAATCCCGCCTGCGTCTCCGGCAATATTCCTTTCCCCTCGACATCCTTCCGCAGTCTCTCTGCCACCACCATCACGTATACCTTATACGCCGTATTCATTAGCGTAATCTCTCTATAATTTTCCTGCCTATCTCTATCCCCTTTCTTATACAGTGGCACTATTAACCCTTCTCTCCACCCTCCTGGGAATCCCTCGCCCCTCCATACTTTCTTCACTACCTCCTTCAGCCTCTCCCTAACCTCTTGTGTACTAAACAGCCATGCTTCGTTCTCCACCCCATCCATCCCTGCTGCTTTTGACCTTTTCAACTTCCTTATCTGCTTCTCTATCTCCTCGTCATTCAACTCCTCCATCTCTGCCTCCCCCGTTCTTCTACTTCCCCCATCCGTCTTCCATGAATCCGAGCCCTGGAATGATTCTTTGAAAAACTCTCTCCACTCCTCACTCCCTATCTTCTCGCTAACCCCCACCCTACGCTTCCTAAACCTATTTATTATCTTCCAGACGTCCCCCTCTGTCTTAAAATTTGCTAACTCCTCTTCCAGATCTTTCTCTTTTTCCTGTTCTTTCTTCTTACACACCAATCTAAACCTCTTCCTCATTTCTACGTACTCCACCCTTCTCGCATTACCCTCTTTCCACTTCTTGTACTTCCTCTTCACCTTCCTCTTCATCTTTTTACATTCCCTATCCCACCACGGCTTCACCATTCCTTTCTTCTTCTTTCTAAATACCGTCTTTTGCACACACCGTTTCACCTTCTCTTTCAGATCCTCCCATGTCTCTTCCACGGACTCCCCTTCAAAGCGTACCTTTCCTAGCTGCTCCTGATACTTCTCTATCGCCTTCCTCGTCCAGGTCACCCTCTCCCCTATCGAGACTTCTTCCCTTCCTTGCCTTCCGCCACCCTCACCTCTTATCCACAGACTCAATAGCTGATGGTCTGATTCCACCCTCCCCTCTACTGCGAATTTTTCCGTCTCCTCCCATCCTTGCATATTCATGACCACATAATCTATCACCGATACCTCCACCTTACTTACATATGTGTATTCTCCCTCTTCGTCCCCATTTGCTATACCTTTCGCCACTGCCCACCCTCTATCCTCCATCCAGTCCCTTAGAATCTCCCCCTCCATATTTATTACATTATCCTTCGATTTCCTCTCGAAGCTCTCCCCTTCCCTGTAAAGTCCCCCTTCGGCCCCCATTCTCGCATTAAAGTCCCCACCCAGTATCACCATACCCTCTTCTCTTTCGCCCAGCAGGTCTTCCACTCTTTCTTTAATTCTTTCCATCCCATCCTTGTTGTACACTGTCACAAAGTTACACTTTATCCCTCCTATTTTTATTTCCCTCATTTGCACTCCCTCCCCCTCTTCCTCTCCATTATCTTTTTCCTCTAATCCCTCTCTAACCCCGGTTATACTTCCCCCACTGGCCCTTCCTTTTTTCTTCACTCTGACCGCCTCCTGAAGTCTTCACCTATACCCCCTTGGTAGTTCTGGCTCTATTCTATCTAATTCCTTTCTTTCTACACACGTCTCTACCATTCCAACAACATCAAATTCCTGGATATACCGCCAGAACTCCTCGTCCTTCTTCTTTACCCGTGCTACGTTCCAGTACAGCACCTTCACTACTCCTCTACCGTGCGTTACCCCCACCCCCCTACTTCCCACGAAACAAATCCCCCTGCACTTCCTTCAACACCTCTCTCTCCTCATCCCACACCCACATCTTCCCGTCTACTCTTATTTTCCGATATCCTACCTTCGCCGATCTCCCATCCCTCCTCTCCCTCCTCGCCCTGTCATAAAGCATTCTTTGTACATCCTTTTCCTTTCTTGTCAAATCGTGATCTATGGAAACTCCCTTATCCTGTATCTTACTCTTATTCCGTATTACCCCCAACTTTTCTTCCCAGCTCTCCAACTCCACAACCGCCACTTCCTTCTCTTTCCTCCCCTCCAACTTAATTTTCCCTATCCTGCCTTTAACCCACCCTATACTTTGTAGCAGCTCTTCCACGCCCTCCCTTTCTTCTTCACCCTTTAGCTTCAACCCTCTTATCACAATATAATTCAATATTATTTCTCCTGTCTGCCTTCTCTTTTCTCTCCATTCTCAACTCCATTGCCCTTATCCGTTCCCTATCCGCCCTCTCCTCCTTTTCATTCCTACGCTCTCCTACTTTATCTTTTATCATATTCTCTACCCTCTCCCACATACCTTTAATCTCACTTCCCCCACCTCCGTCACCTACTTCCATTTCCATTCTGCCCTCCACCTTCTCAAATCTCTTTTCCGTCCTTTCCTGCCACAGCCTGATCTCCTCTTCCATCTGCTTTATTTTGACTTCCTTCTCTTTCCTTTCCCTCTCCAACCCATCTACTCTCTGCCCCATCTCTTTCATCTCCTTTTTCCATTTCTCATCTCTAATTCTCATTTCTTCCCTCATACCTTCCATCTGCTCTTTAGTCCCCTTCACATCCTTCCTTAGCCCCCTGATCTCGCCTACCAGCATCCCGATAGCCTCCTTCTCTGACAATCCCTCCATTTGGGGGGGGGGGGACCTACGTGCTCTCACGCTTTTTTTGAAAGGACTCTCCAATTCGCTTTTGTCCGGACTCTCTCGGCTGTCTCTCTTCCTCTTCAAGAGATCCTCCCCGTCACTTGTGCTCGACTCTCTCTCCCTTACCTTCTCGCTTCCTTCGTTCAGCCTTCCCCCTCTCCCAGACGCCGCTCTGCCGCCGGTAACTGAGACTCCTCCATGCAATACCCACCGCGACCGACAGATGTCTCTGGAGGTTCGCCGCCAAATTTTCCCTTTATTTCCCTTGTTTTTTTTTCCTTTTCTATAGCTCACGGCCACTGCAGACACCCCTTTCTCTCCCTTTCTAACCTCACTTTCTCTATCTACCTGAATCCCACCTCACTCCCTCGCCAAAAACCACTTTTTATCTCCCCAATCCACCCCGCACAACTCTACTCACCTCCTCGGCTTCCACCCTCACACTCCACTCACACCTTCCACACAAATTCAGTAAAATCCTCTCACCACCTGTCACCAAACACGTTCTCAATTCCGCCACCAACATGCAAGTCTCTTTCTATTTTATTTATTTTGTCATATTATACAACATAAGGTATTTATGTTTTTCGATGTATTGTTAATAATTTCATTTTATGTGAATCTTGTCTTTATAAAATTAACAAATGAACAATTAGTTACGATAATATTCAAATTTCTTAAAAACTCGCCATTGAGGTCTTCCTCTATTCCAAAGTGGAGGCTTGGATGAGGAGTTTCCGCTGCCTGAGAGAATATTTGCGTAGTTATCTTGATTTCCAGAAGTTATTCTTATCCCTGCTTCGAAGACTTACATTTCGTTCAAAAACGAGAAAGCCTATTTTTTATTAATCATTTTTAGCCAGGTAAGTTTGTTCCCTTCAGGATGTTACACCTTTCTGAAACAATACTAAAGAAGAATTGAATCATATTTCTTTTGCAACTTATTCCAGGAGAAAACTCGTTTATTTCATTGAGGTATTTTTAACATATGTCGGAATGTATGCGATAAAAATAATGTGGTCACTTATTGAAATAGCTCTAAGTCGATTAGTGAGGATCAGTGAAAAAAACCCGAATAAAACAGTGAAATGGATCATTATCCGTCAGAGTAAAAGTTTTCCCACTGGCATACGTGTAAAATCAGTGATTTTGAGGCACTCATTAAAGTCAATGTCGGTTCATTCCAATTTATTTACTAACATTTACAGTTTTTTCAGTGAAAACTTGAAAAACTGATTGAAATATAGTAACAATTTCACTCATTCAAATCGAGCGAGGCACGTAATATCATGTAATGATCTAAGATTGGAATTCGTCTGCTTACTGGACACTCTTTGACTTCTTTTTCGTTCATTTCTTCAACCGTGCCACTGTACATATTTATTTTCGCACGGTGTCTACGACGATTATATATTGGAACAAGGAAATTATTCTCCTCCAATACTGCAAGAACGTCACCATCGAATGTTGATAACACAATTTGTTCTTGGGTTGGTATGGGCCTAAATATAGTTCTTCCGAATCTTATCTGAATTGGTTTATCAGCTGGAAAAGTGTATCTTCGAAGTTCGAATGATAGGCTCCGATTTTGGTGGGGACTAAGACGAATTCGTTCAAGTTGTCCCTGCCTAGGTATGGAATTAAAAAAGTATTGATAAAGAGGAGGCCTGGCATCAGGAGATCTGGACCTAGAACGTACAGGAGGCTCCTCAGGATGATGATACCCGGCAGGAAAATTATGTCTGTCAGGAGAAGAAGAATGTCCGCAGCCAGAAATATCAGGTTTACGTTCGCCATTTGGTTCGCAGTCGGATTGTGAACTTAATTCTGTAAGGAGATATGGAAGATTATTCAAAATCTGTTTCAGATCTATTTTGGGAAGGTTTAACATTGATCATGTTGTTAGCTATGTGAAGTGAAAGAATAGTAGGCAAATTTGAGTAGAACGTAGAATCGGTAACAGGAAATAAACATTCCTTGCTCCCGGGAAAAAGGCTTACTTCCAAAGATTATACGAATTTCAATCCCTGGGAATGCCGTTTCTCTTCTTCGTTTTTGAATGCCCAACCAGGCATAAACAATAATTAAATTTCAATCAATTAAATTGAGTTAAGAAAATTTAAGTCAGCAGTTAGAGCTTAACAAATTTTGCTAAAAGTTTCGAATCTTCGCTTAAATATGTGACCATGGATATAATCTAATCTTCACTCGAATTATCATAAAAATGTTGAAGCGTACCAGAGATGAAAACTGGTTCGCCGTGGACCATAATTTTACTATCAAAATAAATAACTCATACCAGGAGTAGGTTACAAAATTGGGTGACTTACGAACTTATGCAGCCAGATAGACGATAATCAATATAATACTCACCACTAAAATTAAAGATGACCAATAAGGTGCAGACCAGAGTATAAGCAACCTTCATCTTTTACACGCTGAGTACACACTGATTACAGTATTATCATTAGAGAATTCAGTTAACAGTGTATCGAACGAATATTCTGGTATTTTATTCGAGTACATATACCGCAGTTGTTATCTCATGAATCATCATAGTCTTTACGCTTTTCCTTCTGGGATATTTGTATTTTATACAAAGGCGAAAAATCAAGTTACTCAAGTCGTTAAACTTGTATCGCAATTTGTTTAAATTGTTATCAATTGAGACAAAACTCTATTTAAGATATAGAAAATCATATAATTTCTTTAAAACATGTTGTGAATATTAAAAAGATGAAAATCAAATTTTTGGCTTTTTTATCAAATGGTTTTGAAATTATTTAAGCTATATTATTAAGATATGAATTTCTGGGAATGCACAATATGTTTTCTTTCCTCCCAATGCCTCGCATGCTGCCACGAGAGTTATTTTGCAATGGCTCCTTTTACCGATGCGTACGATATACCGCAGTAGGATTCTGAGTCAATCAGAGACTGAGAGCTCCCGTCTTAGCTAGTGCATCTGCCTGTTTTTACCGCCAACCCTGAGACGATCTTGAAAGCAATTCCAGACTACTTGGCTGTCAAAACAAATTTAAATGTGCTGACCATATACTCGCTTACATATAGCCCTGGGTTTCTTCCAATAGATTCCAGCTCCTGTTCCCTGAGAGTATTCAGAGCCGTCTGTGTATCTGATGCGAATAATTCTCCCCTTCTCCCTTTATTATGCCGATCTTGCATTTCAGGGAAAATGACTTCGAAGGGTTCCATGAAGGGGAATTTCCTCAACATAACATCAGTTTCCGTAGCGAGAATAGAATTCTCACAATAATATGCACTTATTGATATCGTGTAGATATTTATTTAATGTAGCTTTATAACTAGCATTACAGGTTTCAAAAGGCTTGAATGTTGTACACTTTTGAGCTTTCAAATATCTTTAAAATTTCACAACTTTCATCGTATAAATGTACAAGCTTGAGCGATTCGAATTAAATCATAATGATGAATGCCTGCATTCTGAACGCTGCTTTTATTTCTCTGTACTACTCCCTCTTCGCAGTTCCCTCTTCCTACTTCCCGTGCTTCCTTCTCACCTTTCTTTTATTTTTTTACATTCCCCAGCCTAAAATGGTTCCACCATTCTTCTCTTCTCCTTTCTAGGTACCTTATTTTGTACGCACTTTTTCACTCTCTTTTTCAGATCCTCCCATATGTCTTCCGCCAACTCCCCTTCAAGACGTACCTTTCCTCACTGCTCCTGCTATTCCTTTATCGCCTCCCTTGTCCAGTTTATCCTCTTTCCGATCGGCTATTCTTCCTAACCTTGCCTATCGCTGCCCGCCTCTCTTATTCCCAGTCTTCATGGCTGATGGTCTGATTCTGACCTCCCTTCTACTGCGAATCTCTTCATCTCCTTCCATCCTTGGATATTCATGACCACAAAGTCGATCATTGATGCCCCCACCTTACCCACATTCGTGTATTCTCCCTCTTTGTCCTCTGTTACCATATCATTTGCCACCATACCACCATACCCTCCTCTCTTTTGCCTAGCAAGTCTTCCACCCTTTCTTTAATCCTTTCTACCAGGTCCCTGTTATTAACAGTTAAAGACTTACACGTCAACCCAACTATCTTTACTGCCCTTATTTGCACCTTATCTCCTTGTCTCACGCCATAAGCTTCATCCTTCAATTTATCCCTAAATCCCGTTATAATTCCCCCACTAGTCCCGCCTTTCTGCTTCTCTCTGACCGCCTCTTTGGAGCCTCGACCTACACCTCCCTGGCAGCTTTGCCTCTATTCTCTCAAATTGCTTTCTCTCTACCTCCAGGAATTCTAATATTTCTTTCTTACCCCTGCTACGTTCTAGTACAGCACCGGCACTACACCTCCACACTGATTCACCCCCTCCCCCTACTTTCTACGAAAGAATTCTGATCTACTTTAATTTTCCTTTATCCTAGCTTCGCCGCTCTCCATTCACGTCTCTCCCTCCTAGCCCTGTCGTTAAGCATTCTCTGCACCTCCCTTTCTTTTCGCGTCAAAACGTGGTCGATGAAAACTCCGTTAAATTTCTTAAAATCGTCCAATTGTATTTTATTCCTTACAACCTTGTCTTGCCAGCTCAACAAGTCAAAAACCGCTACTTCATTCCCATTTTTCCCCTCCAGCCTAACTTTACCTACCTTTCCCTCAACCCCTATGCCCTATAGCAGCGCTTCCACATCCTTCCTTTCTTCTCCGCTCCTTAGGTTCAACGCACTTATCACGATATTATTTCTCCTTTCTGCCTTCTTTTTTATCTTCAATCTTAACTCCATTCCCGGTACCTTTTTCCTAGCCGCCCTCCTTCTCGTTCATGATCCATCCCACTTCTCTTCTATTGTTTTATCTACCGCTATTTATATCTTCTCGACCCACCAGCACTCTCTCTAATCCTTATATCTACTCTTTCAGCTCTTTCATCTCCTTTTCTCATTTCACATCTCTCATCCTCAAGTTCTCCTTCATACCTTTCAACTGCTCCTCAGTCCCCCTTACGTCTTCCCTCAGTCCACTAACTTTGCCTATCAGCATCCTCAGTGCCTCGTTTTCCGCCTATCCCTCCATTTTTAAGAATGACCTAAGTGTCCTACAGCTCTTCTTGAAAGAACTCTACCGCGTTTTTTCTCCGCACTCTCTTGACTAGCTCTCTTCCTTTTCTGTATCAAGAGATCTTCCCCCTTAATTATGCCAGACTTTCTCTTTCTCCATCTCTCTCGCTTTCGCACTTGCCTCGCTCCCCCAGTTCAGCTATTTCCTCTTCCTACTCACACCGCTCGACACCAGGCCACGCGCTGATGAGAATGTAATACGATAAATCAGACACGTTTTTAAGAAACAAAGTCCTACATCACAATTGTACTCAATCAAAAAATCCGACTTGTTATCTCGGACTTATCGAACTGTTGGAAATATTTGTTAAGAAATATTTTAATTTGGACACAGCATCTTTCAAAATTAACCCACTTTTGGATTTTTTTTGCAGTTCATCCCTTTCTTAAAAAACTGCTGTTGGTCGAAAAATAAAGCTGAGGATGTCACAATAGCCAATTTCGCTTACTGCGGTTTTCCGTTGAACAGCAGAGCTACGAAATCATAAAATTATTCCAAGTTCAATTTTTCGAATTAAATACCTCAACGGCCATGGCTCACGTTTATAATTGTAACTTTCTTGAACAAGAAGATTTTTTGAATACATAATAATTATTTATGAGGTAACTAATATTGTATAACATATAATCCTGCTAGGTGTAATTCCCTTACTCTTTTAAACCAGTGATTTTTCTACATTGAGTGGGTTTGTATGCTCGCTAACGCGGCGACCATAAATGCACCTTCATTTGTTTTCGATTGAACATGATTTCTATTCCAGGTTTAAATCTATCTATGATTTAATAGTTTAATATAAATAACCATTAATAAGCAAGAAATTAATCATATTCCTTTCATAACTCCTTTCAGAAGAAGACACGTTTATTCCATCAAGATGTTTTGAACATATTTCGACATTTCTGCTCTAAGTGATGCGTAACACAAATTAGTATAAAATGCAATTTCTTCATACTTGTTACATTTCGAACCGAGCTTGAATCACAGATGATATTATGTTATGATTTTACATTAATTTAAATTGTATTAATTGTGTTTATAGACGTGGTTTATACGTGGTAGTGAAATTTCGCTAATTGGAATAGTAATAAGTCGATTACTGAGAATCAGACAAAAAGCACTCAATCCATCAGTATTTCACTGGTGGATGCTCCGTCGGTAATAATGCAATCATAATATTATTTCGAGTTTAACTTTTTCAAATAAGTGATGACCAGACCCCTATCATGTATACTACAGTCAAACACAATTTCAAATTCTTCACATTCTTTTAGTTGATATTTTTCTTTAACCGCTCACTTATACAATAATTTGCTCCCGCCAAGCACCGAAATGTAGTGATTTAAGCTCAAAGTGACCACTGACTTAACCAGTGATATTAGCGTCACTGAGAAATCAGTAATTCAAGTCACAGATTAAATTTAGTGATGATTATTTCCATGTCCTTTACTATCAATCACTGATTTTTCAGTAATAAAATAATTTGAATTACTAGTTGGAATATAGTGACAATTTTACTGATTTAAATCGAGAGATGCACGTACTATTAGGTAATTATTGATAAGTGGAATGCGCTTCCCTACTGGACTGTCGCTGACTTCCTCTGAGCTCATTTTTTCGATCGTGCCACTCTTCAGGTTTATTTTCACCCGTTCTCTACGAGGACTAAACATTCCAACGAGTATATTGGTTTGCTCTAATATTGCAAAAGCCTCAGCATCGAATGAGGATAACACAATTTGTTCTTGTGTTGGTATAGGCACCATGACATTACTGGCTAATCTCAATCGAATTGGTTTATCAGGCGGAAAAGTGTATCTTCGAAGTTCGAATGATCGATTCGGATTACTGTGGGGAATAATCCGAATTCGTTCAAGTTGTCCTTGTCGAGATATAATAGGAAACGTGGGTGGAGGAGACTTGGACCTGGCACGAAGAGGAGACCCCTTAGGCGGAGGAGACCTGGCAGGAGAATGATGTTCGCCAGGAGAATATGAAGGACCGCAAACAAAAACACCATGATTACGTTTTCCATTAGAGTTACAGTCGAATTGTAAACTGAATTCTGTGAAAAGAAATAAAAGATAAGGTGTATTTCAAATTAGCATAAAAACCGAAACATAAAATGTATTGCTGGTATGTTTTCAGACGGTTAAAAATTTTTTTTATTTTGGTGAAAGTTTCGCCTAAGTTAGGATAATAATTCTGACGTCCTCTACTACGTGACGTTGTTAGCTGTGCCAACTGAAACAATCCCTAGGAAACATTATGACCGGAGCTGTTGCGTAATTTCGTGCCCAATCCCTGATTACGCAGCGACAGTAAATGGATTTCAGTCCCTTTCAAAGTCGATCGGGAATTTCAAACGTAACCGAAAGCCTCAAGTCAGGCCTCGAGTGTGCAGTGGAGACTGCTGTACTAAATTTCTAGTTCCAGAAAATTTGGTACTTCTCGTTTTGAACAATTGTCTTGATCTCCTGAGAGCGTTCAGCAGGGCAGAGTCGTGGCCAATACTGTAAGAGCGACAAATATGATAGTGCAGAATTCTTAGGACCGCATTATGTATACTAATATTGAAATGTCACCGTTCTGGCATGCGAAACTGAAACCCTCTGTACCTGAATTAAGTCCTGATGATCTGAGGAAAGCAAACAGTTTGTTTTTTCGACAAGGACAGATCTTCTACATTTCTGTGAAAGTTTCTTTACATTTCCTTGTCGAATAGCTGCTGGCGTAATTTCCCAACTTCTGCTTTTTTACTCGGACTTATAGAAGTGAGGCGTTTAGTTGAAGTAGTTTAGTTGAAGTGCTTCGTAAGGAAACGCTCCGATGCTTATCATCTCGTATTTCCTGATAATGTTTAGGAGACGATCTCATTCATATGTAGAGACGTAAGCTGTGTCCAGAAAAGTTTGGTTATGAAGACATTGAAGGTTAAGAAGTCCGCAGCAGCCTTGTCAGAGTGTGATATAACATCATGGAACGGACTAACTGATACGCAAACTCTTCTGTACATACGTGATCTTATGCGCGGCAATATCAAGGGCCATGAGCTCGTGCTTCGCTCATGGAACAATCCTAAACGAGTCAATGTCAACATGTCTGATAGCACCTATCCACAAGTTCACGGTTCCCAGGAACGCCAGTAATCCGTCCTTGACTCAGAATAACCTTGGAAAACTTGTCCAATCTAAAGTCCATACCAATTTTTGTCGCCGCGGAGGTACCCAGGTAAGAGTATATTGCGTCCTAACACCAGGCAGTGCGGTGTGGTCGTTTCCGACTTTAAATATGAGGTGAAGATGCTGTGCAAATGTTGGTATGTAGAAGTACACTTCTTCTACCAGAACTTCTTGGTCGTCGATGAGAGAAACGGTTGATTCTTTCTGACACAGTTCGTGGGCATACTTTCGGACCCTTTCCGTGAACGACCTATTGAATGTTATGTAGTCAATCACACGCTGAATATGGAACGCATTCTGGCTTGACCATCCAATATTCTTGTCAGCTGATGCAGGCGTCTTTTGATCTTTTGATCCATCGTCAGTTTCAGCCTTCGGTTTGAATCAGCCGAAGCTCTCGCCGCACCTTAAACTAAACAATTGATGGTCCAGAGGTTGGAGTCCTCCGAGATATTCTCACGAAGGGAGGCATCCATTTCTGCTAGATCTTGTGGCTTAAGAGGAACCTGGATGTCACGGTTCCTTCTTTTCCTGAAACCACTATCATCTCAAGGGGTAAATGCTTTCCGTGGTTGGTCTTAATGTCGCTAGCACCTCTTTGTCTGTGGCTTGTTTATGCAGCGGTTGGAGCAGCGCTCTGCGTTCATATTCAGTTTGCGAGAGGTAGGCAGCTTGATTTCGCAAAGACTTGCGAAATGTGCTGAAGATCAGGGTGTTTCTGGCACCACAGAGTGTGGATGCATGCCGTAAATTCGCCCACCTAATGTGAGCGTTTCACCGGTTCGTCGTCGTGTTTGTATCTATATTATTTCCAGCATCTCATTCAGCTCATGACACAGTTGATAAGCCTGCGCTTGGGGCTTTTTCCTTCGGGACAATCCCGAAGGGACCATCCCGTTAAGGAAATGGCGAATAATTTTCAATCGCGCTGCTTTTTGAATGAAAATGGAGCCATCATGAGACAAAATATTTCCGAAGTAAAATTAAAAAAGCTGAAAATTGCATTTCAAGACACAGTTATATCATAATTTCCATCTACTTGCATAAGGTCCTAAGCCAGAATTAAGGCTAAATTGTTTCCAATAAGTTCTTGCATAGTAAAAAGAAATCATGTCAGATTGAGGTTTCAAAATTTGGTAACTTGGAAACTTACGTAACTAGATGAAAGATAATTATTATTATATTCACCAAGATAATAAAAGATGACCACCAATGTGCAGATCAGTGCATGAACGTTCTTCATCTTTTCCCAGCGCAGGAAATACTGATTACAGTAACATTGAAGAATTTTTTTAACAGTATAGCTGATGAATATACGCGTGCTTCACTAAAGTATGTATGTGCTGTATTCGTTACCTAATTGTATCATATAAGTCGTCAAGATTATTAGTTTGAGATATTTGTATTTCATACATTCATATCAAGGAGAAAAATGAAGTTACTCAATTTAATAAAGCTGATTTCACAATTGGAATAATCTTGTTGGTATCAGGAGAACCTTTTTTACATACTCAAGTGCACGGAAAAAAAAGTTCATTAAACTTTCTTGAAGTATTACGAGAGTCGGGGATGAGAGCGAACCTTGAACAAATTTTCTATATTCTGTATAACTTTCAGGATTTAATATAGAACTAACCTAGAATAACTCTACAAGAATTCTGTAAACTTTATATTGAACTATGATTTGAAAAAGTTTAATAAAATATATAGAGAAATTCATGAAAGAATGCTGAAAACTTTCGTAGAAATCACAATTGAGGTATTGAAAGTTTGTAATCACATAATTATAAGGTTTAAATACCTCAATTCAGTCAAATGTATAGAAAAATTCTTCAAAAAATGTTGAACAATCTCATAGAAATTCGATTCGAAGTACTGAGTGTTTGTGAACTACTTCAATCTTAGATCTATAGACTTCAGTTCTTTAAAATGTAGCTGCGCAGTCGCTACTGTGCGCAGGCAGCGACTTTTCCGCATCGCTCCCGCGTGAAAAAAAAGAATTCAAGTCTTAGAGAACATTAGCACGCGTTGAAAATTAAAATATTAAGTTTGGCAATAACCGACACATCTCTAAATGGTAAATCCACTACCCGGGTGCACCGGAACGTGCACCAGGTCGTTCAAGACGTCATCTACGAGAACTTTTTTAGAATTTAAATTGTATCAATAGCCAAAATAACTACCAATGGAGAGTCGACGATCAGGATGCACCGGAACCTGTACCAGGTCGTTTGGCACGTATTCTACGAGAACTGCTTCAAAATTCAAATTGTGTCAACATCCAAAATAATTAAGTGTTGAGTCGACGATCCGGGTGCACCGAGTCGCGCACTAGGTAGTTTAGCACGTATTCTATGAGAACTTTTTAGAAATTTGAATTGTTCCAACCACCAAATTAACAACCGTCGACTCACCATTGGTAGTTATTTTGGCTATTGACACAATTTAAATTTTTGAAAAGTTCTTGTAGAATACGTGCTAAGCGACCTGGTACACGTTCCGGTGCATCATGATCGTCGACTCACCATTGGTAGTTATTTTGGTGGATAAACCTCAAGATTTCTAAAGAAATCATCAAGTCAAGCTTCCTTCGATCGTTTTTTTATATTAAGAAAATATGAGAGAAAAGAAAGTTTTCATATTTTTGTTTCGGTCTTACGATCCATTTAGAAAAAATTGAAAAACTAAATCGAGTCAAAATTCCTTTTTATTGACGCTTTGGCCCCATCTGTGGGCCTTCATCGATACAAACATCTTAAAGAATAATCGGAGTCAATCATAAATATACGCCGAAGCGAATGACAACATTTTAAAATTTTTTGAAGTCAGATATCATTCTGAAGTTTTGAAAATCATTATGAAGTTTGTAAAAAAAGTATTGGGAAACTATAAAGTCCAAGGAACTTTCCCAATATGTTAAAAAAGGTTCATATTTTGTAATTAAAATGCTGTGAAACAACTAACAAACTGATGTTTTTTTACAAACTTCATAATGATTTTTAAACTTCAGAATGATCTGACTTTACAAAATTTTAAAATGTTGTCATTCGCTTCGACGTATATTTATGATTGAGTTCGATTATTCTCTAAGATGTTTCTTTCTGATGAAGGCCCACAGATGAGGCCGAAACGTCAATAAAAAGGAATTTTGACTCGATTTCTTTTTTTTAATTTTTTCTAAATGTATCGTAAGACCGAAATAAAAATATGATAACTGTGTTTTCTCTTATATTTACTTAATGGTAGTTAGTTTGGCTATTGACACAATTTAGATTCTAAAAAAGTTCTCGTAGATGACGTCTTGAATGACCTGGTGCACGTTCCGGTGCACCCGGGTAGTGGACTTGACATTTAGAGATGTGTCGGTTATTGGAAAACTTAAGATTTTAATTTTCAACGTTAAAAATTGAAATAGATTCAACTTTTCCCATGTCATATCTTATTTAATCGATTCAAAAAATATAGAATTGGGAATTCAACTTCTAAAATTATTTGCAATGCAAGCCTTTAATTTCATATAACTTATATAAACTTATTCTATATAGCTATATAACATCTTATTAATCTTGAACCTACTAGAATTTATAACCAAAAAAGAATTTGGGATTAAAAATTTGTTCGAAATTTAAAGTTTCCGAAATTAAAAAAATGTTAAAGATCCCGAAATTTGTGATTACCTAAATTTTAAACTAAATTTTCGAAATATGATATTCTTGAAATTACTGACATTATAAATATGAAACTCCAGAAATTTCAAATTTCCGAAATCATTAACCTAGAATTTTCAAATCACAAAAATTTGTCAAACAGCCCTGCACAGCTGTAGCTTATATTTTAGATTTTTTTTTTATACTACAAGTTATGTTAGCTGCGAGGTCTTCTCAGGAGCTCCGAATCCGTAGGTAGGGGGTTCGAACCCACAGCGAATAATAATTCTAATAGCGTGCGATTATTTGTGTAGTGATTGTTTGTGTAATAGTAAATAATTATGTACTTAAATATGTGAACAAATATTAAAGCATAATGATAATAATAATGATGATAAAAAAGATTTTTTTTTTAGGCTAAAAATCGGCCATGATTTTATAGAACTGTTCTCTATAGTTTCGAGACTTCTCCGATGTAGACTGTATATTAGCTGGACTTTTAGATTTTCTAGAACTATTCTACGTTTTTCGCATTTTAGAGAACTCTGTATTAAATTTTATAGAATAGTTCGAAGCAATGTAAAACCAAGAAGATTTTAACTTTTAATAAACTACCCGTCGTATCCTCTACTATAGGACTAGTTCTATAAAATTTAATGAAATTTTTTTTTCCGTGTGAAAGAGTTATATATAGTTTATGTATAGGTGGTGGATAAAACACTGATATTTTTTATTTGTTTTATATAGAAAGTCCTCACAAAATGGTTCGGAGGAAAATATAGACGAAGAAATTATTTATTCACATTTTTTTTTTGCATCAGTAGTGCATATTTCCAAATATTTCATAATTTTTATATCTGGTGTCATATGTGGAAAAGCATATCACTAACAATGAGGATGTTTATGTAAGAGCACTTTATCTTTATAGATCTTACGCAAACTCTTTTTGTTCTCCTTCGCCCGTCTTAAACGTCAAAGAAGACAAACAGTCTCATATCTTCTTATATAAATCTTCTCAAGACAAAGATGAAAATTTTGAATATCACCAGTTTCAATGAGCACTTTGCATCCTTTTCAATCATGTTCTATCCTTTAGTAGATTTTCAAATTTGTGTCTGCTTGAATAATTTTCAATACAGTATCCTATTTATCCGATTTAATCCACCTTCAACGAATAGTATTCTATCCTTATGTGTCCTTTTTTATCCGTCTTCAACTAAAAAAAATCTATCCGTTCAAATACGTCTTCAAGTTGAAATATTCAATCCATATCTATCCGTTTTAGTGTTCAACTAGTAATAGTCTATACTCGTCTATCCTTTTGAATCTGTATTGCACTAATAATATTCTATCCTCGCGTATCAATTTCAATGAAAAAATTCTATTCGTATTGTACCTGCAGTGGAGACAGCCCCGTCAGACTAGCAGTTACTGGGAGTGTACTGTAAACTTTATTTGGATTCGGATTCTTTTAATAGTTTAATCTAAATAACAATTAAAAAAAATCAATCAATCACATTTCTTTTATAACTTCTTCCAGAAGAAAACTCGTTTATTCCATGAAGATATTATTAACATATTTCGACATTTATGATCTAAGTGATTAGTAACATAAATTGTTATAAGATGCAGTTTCTTGATACTTGTTACATTTTTAAACGAGTTCAGATCACAAGGAATATGATGTTTTAGTGTTATGTTAATTCAAATTTATTTAAGCACGTCCTTCTCTAGCATTCACTGATTTTCCAGTTAAAATTAAAAATATCGCTGGCTCATCAGTGAAAACCTGAACTATGGATTGAAATATATTTACAATTTCACTGATTCAAATCGAGGGAGGACCGTACGATTAGAAAATTGTTGAAGATCTTAGCGTTCCGGCGTACTGGACAGTCGCTGAAATCTTCTGGTTCCATTTCTGTAACCATGCCAGTGTGCATGTTTACTTTAACCCGTAATCTGCTTCGATTATATATTGCAACGAGAACATCAGCTTGCCCCAGTATTGCAAGAACATCACCAGCCTGAGTTGTTAATACGATTTGCTCTCGAGGTGGTACAGGCTCATAGGTCCTTCCTGATTTTAATAGAATTGGTTTATCAGTCGGAAAAGTGTACCTCCTCAGTTCGAGTTTTCGGTTCGGATTGCTATGAGGAATAAGCCGAATTAATTCAAGTTGTCCTCGACGAAATATAATAGGTCTGACCGGAGGAGACTTGGACCTGGCACGTAGGGGAGGCTCTTCAGGAGGAGATCTGGAGCTGGTACAAAGAGGAGGCTCCTCAGGAGGAGATCTGGAACTGCTACGAAGAGCAGGCTCCTGAGGAGACTTGGCAGGAAAATTATGTCCTTCAGGAGAATAAGAAGTTCCACAATGAGAACTACCAGAATTACTTTCCCCATTAGCGTTGCAGTCGGATTGTGAGCTTGATTCTGCAAGAGAATTCAGAGACATTTTCAAAATACCAATCAAACCAGAAATACCAAAAATACAAAACATTTTTGTATTTTTGAATTTTTTTGTTAGAATTCCAAAATACGAAAATGTTTTTCAACTACTGGGACACCCTGTATAATTGGGATTAAAATCATCTTTATCGCCAAATGTGTTATAGGTGAGAGTTTACGTAACAGTTTTATTTATTCTATAGCTTTGAGACCAAATTTTAAACTTGTGTTCACGCAATCTGCTGTAAACCTTTCCAGCAAAACTTAAGTATTTGTATTCTGATAAAGTTATTATACAACGTATAACTAGAATATTTGTTCGCAGCTCTCGCGTTAGTATTTTCATATTGAATTTGCCGACATTCGATTTTGAAATCGTTGATATTTATGACACAACACCGCGCATCATAGTATCTAGTCACTATAAAAACAATATTGTTTCAATATCATTGCATATTATGAATTGTAATAATATACATCAATTGAAATTATAACTTTTTCAAAGTACACTTTGAAAACAAAATTTTTCTTACAGAGTACCCTGAAAAAGGTAAAAATTAAAGGGGAAATTTACCGTTGTAAAAAATAATCGAAATTTTCCCATACGAAATTATGACTTTTTCCCATTCTTTTGGATATCCCATACAAGCATAGAAATTTTCCGTTGCTCACTTGGGAATTTTCCATACACGTCGAGAATCCCATACACTGGTATGGGAAAACTTCCAGTCATGTTTGGAACTTTGATGCGCGGCTGCAGAATGCGCAGCCGAGTGAAATGCGCATGTGCAGTAACCATGGTGAATGAAGGAGGAGGAACAAATTATAATAAAATCATGGCGTCAAGCGTCTTATTTATACTAGTTTCAGAACACACTTATGAAGCACTTTGAAATTAAGGCAGCGAAACAGTTAAATATCGTAAGTGCAATAAGATACAGTGAAATTAGACATTTTCCACAAAAAAGGAAGGAAGCAACAGGAGAGGGGAAATTCAAGACATACGTGATAAGTTGATTTGGTATATAATTGTTAAGCACATTAGTTGGAGCAAGCGTTGAAACAACGTAAATATTATTAGCGTTAATATTATATTCACCAATAGAACTAAAGATGACCGCTGAAGTGGAAAACAGAGTATAAACGATGTTCATGATTTGGGAGCAAAGGAAAGAGTGATTTCAGTATTATTAAAGAATTTGGTTAGCTGTGTAACTAACAAATATACTGGTGCTTCACTAGAGTATACTAGGTGTCCCATTTTAATCAATCCACGAAGATAACTTATGAATTTGACTTTTTCGGAAAATATGTTCCAGACAAAAGTTATTGGGTTTGCAAGGGGAGATCTGACGATGACCTCAAAATTGACCTTGAACTACACCTTTAAGGTTTTTTCAAGGTCAACTCTGTTTTTTTAAACGGGCTTCCCTATTTTTGACACCGGATGGAAACCGGAAATACTAAAAAACTACCTGGTAGATGTTTATCTAAGTTTTCTGCCGGAACAGACGTTATGAAGATACCTCAAGTGTGACAACGACCTCAACAATGTTGACCTTGAGGTCATTTTTCCAGGTCATTCAAAGGTGAGTATTGTTTTCCAATGGGAAACTTTGATTTGGATACAGGATTCAAAAAAGAGAATAATTTAACTTGGGAATGTGACAACAACCTTGATCTTTTGATCAATATCCAATGTCACCACAAAATCTCATCCTGTGAAGACGATCTTCTTCGACTAAAGCTTGGTTTAGAGTTATGTGATATGGACGAGATCCTGCAGACCGTAAATATGTACTTGCAGTAGCTCTAGGAACACCCAAATTTCGTTCAATTTCCCGTAAACTTATGCGGGGATCTAAATGAATCATGGCTATTACAGAAATAAATCGAGGATTATTTTGATAATCTTGTTCATTTCGTCTTCTCCTTAGTCGAAGAGAATGTCCTCGATGACCACGAATCTCAATATTACGTATTACATCATGATTAGGATGTTGTTGGTTAGGAAATCTTTCACGAGATAGTGCAGGTGCTCTTAGGTAATTTCATTGACATTCATCTAAAACAAGCAGAATGTCAACAATTTCGATGGGAGTATAGTCCGCCATTTTCTTGAAATGATTACTTTTAAAGTTAATTCATGATTGATAACCAAACATAAGATGTGAAAAACTAAATTAAAAATGTGGATACTTGCACTTGACAAACCAAATTTAATACTCCTATGACGTGGATGTAGTACATCCTATTTCCTTTGGGGTGCTTCACAAACAAATGACGACTGCTGTGGTTTTCAGGAAGATCCGGGAACAGAAAACGATCGCAGCAATCGTCATTTGTTTGTCAAGCACCGCAAAGAAAACAGAATTTACTATGTCCACGTCGTACGAGTATTAGATTTGTCAATTGCAATTATCACATTTATTCACATAAGAGCTACTGCAAGTAGCGGTCTGCAGGGTCTCATCCATATGACGTAACTCTAAAGCAAGCTTTAGTTGAAGATCATCTTCGCAGGATGAGATTTTGTGAGTGGCCAGTGCAACAAATTAATAATGACAATAATTTTATCAGTTGCGTGCTCTTCAGTAATGAAGCTACGTTAAAAACTACTGGAGTATTAAATCGACATAATTCTCATTATTGGTCTCGGGTAAATCCTCATTGGATGCAAGAGGTTGACCATCAACATCGCTGGAGTGTAACTGTTTGGTGTGGTATCGTTCATGGATATTTAATAGGTCCAAATTTTTTTGATCGCAATGTCGCTAGAGATAGTTATGTATAGTTACTCCGAGACAAACTTCCTATTTTACTTGAAAACGTCGACCTATTCACACGAGCGAGAATGTGGCTACAACAGGATGGCGCGGCCCCACATTACGCTCTCATTTCCATCGACGAATCGAACTTTGTCAACAAATAAATGGTGCAACTTTTGAACATTTCATGGATTGAGTACGTTTACACGGAACCAGCCTTTTTCAGGGCTAAGGGATACTCGAAATCCGACAAAGCAACCTCCTCGTAGTGAGTATCGGGTAATGCTGATGCTGGCAATACAACATAACGTTCAATATCTTAGGGTTTGTGGGCTTGGGCTTTGTGACCTTGGAACTGAAAAAAATGCGGCATTCAAATGACATTGGATATTGATCAAGAGGTCAAGATTCTTTTTACATTTTCACGTTAAATTATTTCCTTTTTTTAATCAGGTATCCAAATCAAAGTTACCCATTGGAAAACCATTCTCATATTTGAATGACCTCGACAAATGACCTCAAGGTCAACATTTTTGAGTCGTTGCCACTCTTGAGGTATCCTCACAACGTTCATTCCGCCAGAAAACTGAGGTAAACAGCTACCAGGCAGTTTTTAAGCATTTGACCTTGAATTGACCTTATCAAGGTCACGAAAAAAACTTTAAAATATCATTTCAGACGTAAAGTTTTCCACTCTTTTCTAATCCAGTGTCAAAAATAGGTCTTCTCATTTTAAAAAACAGAGTAGACCTTGAAAAAACCTTCGAGATCAAGTTCAAGGTCAATTTTGAGGTCATCATCAGATGTCCCCCTACAAACCCAATAACTTTTGTTTGAAACATATTTTCCGAAAAAGTCAAATTCATAAGTTATCTACGTGGATTGATTACAATGGAACACCTGGTATATATTTTAATCGTTAGGTCATGTATCATAAGCGTAGTCTAGAATATTATTTCGAGATATGTGTACATTATAATTCAGTATCAAGGAGATAAATTAAGGCACATAATTCGATAATACTGATATAAAAATTTATATAATCTTTCACTTCTGAGGAAAAAACTTGTTTTTCATATAAAAATTATTATAAGTTCTTAAAAATATGTTGTAAGAGAGTCTGAGTTCATCAACCTCTTACCATGGAATAGAGAAGGGTTAACTTTCCGCACACTGTATTTTCGTATGAAGATTATCAGACTGGCCTTTCCCGGATTTTTGAGATACCTGAGTTATTGCACCAGAACTTAAAAATGCGCAGCGCTCACTTTGTAAGGCCCGACGGGACGTAAGTCCAGAGGCAGCAGGGATATTAGAGGAAGAGGTTCAAAGAGATCAGGACGAGGTAAACCTTTGGATACACAACTTAACCCATCGGTTAGGCCAGTCGAGCCAACCATTCCAAAATTTGCAAATAAATCTAAGTCTAATACACCTTCATCGAATAATCCACTCTATTTAGAGGCTTTCGTAATAGAGTGTTGTATCTCGTTAATTGAATGAACGTACTCACAAGTTTGCACAACGAATAAAGAATTCCAACGTCATATATCTTCAGCCATGTATTTGCATTATCATGTAGTGCACCTTCACGCATGGATTTCTGTGATAAGGCAACATACACGAAAGGCAATTGAAGACGAAAACAATCTTGTGAGGTTGCTTAAATCAAAAGAATATCCAGTTTATGAGCCTTTAAATTCATATCTGCGAGGTATTGGAGACTCTGAGAACCCATCAGGAACATACCACCACTTCTCGATCAGGCAGATTCCTCAGCCAACACAATTCAAAGGAATAACCGGATTCTACGGTCGTGTCAACCATAACAGTCACGCACTCTACAAGTGCGAACCCAGCACCCGGAGTTGCAGCAGCAAGAGTAGTTGAAGACTACCTCTTCACCAACGACAGGAACAGGCCACCAACTTGGAACTTACCAGCAGGAGTCCGTCCACTAGTGCGAATCGCTCAGCAAGGATATGAGGACCAAGAGGAAGGGAAGGACCAAATGAAGGAGACGATCGTCTTGCCCAGAATAAAGATGTTGTTGCACCACCAATACAGGAAGGATTAGCCGCTCCAATATAAGAAGTCGCTCAATCGCTAGCTGAAGTGAGACCGACAGCCAATCTATTAGGATGGGCTCGTGCAGCTCGTTTGACTAATGAGCAAAGACAGACAATTGAAAATTGTAGCATAGGAGAAGAATGTTTTGGCGCTGACCATGCGCGTTTCGCGCTAAACTTAGGGCTGTTTGAGTACACAGCTGGCCAATGTAGGCGTTCTTCTGAACGTTATAAAGCATTATGGCTTATCGGATGCAGAAAGAACAATTGAACAATCTGCATAGTTGGTGCTGTGATGATTTTAATCAGCACCAGGATATACCAGCGAACTGGTTTGAAACTAGAAATGCAATCTTTGAATACGCTGCTGTAGCTACGATGAACGGAGCCACAAAGTTTACTGCTTATACAGGAATTGATCGCATCCGAACTCCCTTGCTAGTTAGCGGTGTCGTGAATAAGAGCAGGTTTTAATGTTAGAAAGGCAATTAGTTTCTGAGTTTGTATTCTATTTAATGTTTAGCTTAGTTTTACTAATTAAGATTAGTTGCGGCGTGACCTTGCCCCACGATCATGGCCTACAATGCACCAAAAGATGGGTGGCAGTACCTTCTATATCTAAAAAGATGTCCACAGCTTACCTCTCTTTTTGAAGCTGCTGCTTCGGTTTTGTTACTGTAGCATGGAGCGCGGTTTCGACAGGAAGGGTCCGCCTGAAAGACCTGCTGCACGGAGAGCAGCAGGGAGGCTAAGAGCCCCGCATCTTTGATATATCTCTCGAACAGTTCCTCTAGCCTCTTCAGGATAAAGGACTTTAAAGTCATGGGGTAAAAATCTTCAGTAGCAGTGTCAGCCTTCCATTCCAGGTTAGGGAATAAAGGATACTCTGCCGTCCTCCCATGTCGATGGCACATGTTTAAGGAAACACTTTCCTTAAATAGTATTTTCAGTAAAGGAGCGGCGCAGACCATGCACTTTTCTAAGAGTATTCGGTAGCTGCCGTGTGGTCCCGTTGATTTGAAAGGGTAGAAGAATCCGATGTCCCATTCCACCTTCTTGATATTAACGGCCTTTGTGGTCGGGTTGAGTTCGCTGAAATCCTGGAATGCGGAGTTCCTTTAGCTGGTTCAGTATTTACTTTTCATCTTTAGCAAAATCGCCAGCCTTGAGCCGAATGGACCCAAGGCGAGCATCTGGATCTTTTTGTAGGATCTTGTGGAGCTTCACTATCTCGGGAATGTCCTAGCTTGAAGGCAGTTTCGTTCTGTTGCCCTATTTGACATCAGTCTGGTTTCTTCAGGAGCTTCTCCAAGCGGATGTTTGAATACTCCGTTTCATTCTTTCATTTAATTATACTTATAGGGCAAAAAATTATTGTAGTTGGATTTTGGGTGGACTAGGAAAAGGTGTAATCTTCTCAAACGAGGCGTTATATGTATAATCTAAATCGAACTTGTTTGTTTGTCATAGGATCATTGATTCATACAAAGAGGTTACACGCTGATACTTAAAAACTATGATATCGCTACTACGGTTATGAGTTAATTGCAGTTTTTGGATTTACATTCGCCCTAAAAGCTTTCTTATAAATTGGTCTACCTTCGTGGCCATCAGATGGTTCTGTTATCATACAGGATTCTAGGTTGAATATTATTTAATTATCTTATTTGCAATATGGTTCTGATGAATTAAAGAGGTAGTTCTTGTTCTGAGGAAATTTGGAGGGTCGTTCACAAGCGAGCGAGATATGTATATAACTATATATGTAATGCAGTGGTACTACCGGCTGTGAAAATCCTCATTGAGAAATTTCATTGTATATTTGTTAATTAGGTTAAGTTTCTTCTTATTATTAATTATCATTTTGAAAATTCGAACTGCTAATTGAGAAACTCCCAACTCTAATCTTATCGTATAGCCCGGCGTGTTTTTCGGGATCCTAAGGATTTTTTTTCTATAGTAGCACATTTGTATTTTTTCTATTTCATTAAGATATCTGGCTCCCCAAAGCTCATGCAACCAATCTGTTGCAAACAGGGTTGGTTGTACGTCCCATCTGAAATAGATGAGTCAGACAACACAACTGCACGGTAACATTTTGAGCATACATCAGGTAGTTAGATGAGGCAGCCATCCCGCTTCTTCACCACACCAACTCAGCTGGTTGGCACAACCAATTCAAATTTGTTTATTTCATGGAGATGTTTTCAACATATTCCGAAATTAGGCTCTGAGTGATAAGTAACACAAATTAATATTAAATTCAGTTCTTTGACAACAGATATATTTTTTACGCAGTTCGAAACACAAATAATAATATGCGTTGCATTATTTCAAATTGAATAAATGGTAGGTGAAATATTGTGGCTTATACGTGGTATGCTCCCTATGAATTTGAGTCAGTGAAATTTCACTGACTCCCAGTGAACTATCGCTGATTAAAACAGCTCTTAGTCGCTTGAACTAAATATCTAAGAAAGATCACTAAATGAATCAGTGAAAGAGACGTTACTGTTTCAATCAGCGACAGATTCTCGTTATGCAGGTTCCGTCGGCACGTTCTTCACTAACATTTACTGATTTTCCAGTGAATATTACAAACATCACTGGTTCATCAGTGAAAACCTGAACTAAGAATTGAAATATAACAACAATTTCACTGGTTCAAATCAATTGAGGTACGTTCTATTAGATATTTATTGATTATTGGAGTGCGTCTGCCCACTGGACTGTCGCCGATTTCTTTTGGGTCCATTTTTGTAACCGTGCCACTGTCCATGTTTATTTTCACTCGCATTTTACAACGATTGTATATTGCAACGAGGACATCAGCTTGCCCCAGTACTGCAAAAACGTCACCATCTTGTGTTGATAACACGATTTGCTCTTGGAGTGGTACAGGCCGATAGGTAATATGTCCGAATCTCCATTGAATTGATTTTTCTGCCGGAAAGCTGTATCTTCGAAGTTCAAATAATCGGTTCGGATTACTAAGAGGAATAAGCCGAATTAGTTCAAGTTGCCCATGCCGAGCTATTAGAGAAGGACTGGCTGGAGGAGACCTGGACCTGGCACGAATTGGAGCCCCCTCAGGATGAGAACTGGCAGGAAAATTATGTTTTTCAGGGGAACAAGAAGTTCCGGAACGAGAAGAACGAGGATTAGGTTCGCCATTAGTGTAAAAATCGGATTGTGAACCTAATTCTGCAAGAAGAAATTGAAAATTAAATGTGTATTAAAGTATCACAGAAAAGGAACGAAATATAAAATAGGTTGCAGATCCATTTGAGGATGTAACAGTAACGATTAAAGTTTCACGATGGAGTTCCACGTCAATCTGAGGCACACAAAAAAAAAGTGGGCGGTACTCTTGACCCTTGTGCTTGTGACCAGGGCACCTGCACCAAGTGAAAGGCGCAACAGGACAATGTGGCGGAACCCTGGATTAACGGCTATCGTGCCGTCATGGCAATTACAAGCAAGTGCTTTACGATGCAGGGGACGTAACAAAGATCGAGATTCGTTCTGTTACATCTGTGGCGAATTTCAAGTTGCAAAATATCGCAAACCTTTAACTGAAAAGTTGAAATCTATTTGCAGTAAATGGTTTGGTATAAACATTACAAATCAGGGCGATGGGTTTATGCCGAAAAAAGTTTATGGTCGTTGCAAAACCATGTTATGGAAGTGAGAAAAGTCTAAACAACGGGAGTATTTACAATTCACGAAAGCCATGATGTGGTCGACACCATCGTCTCGAGATCTTGTTGCAGAAGGTCATAAGTCACAATTAAGTACTATAATGTTACTCTAGAGATAAAAAACTACTACTAAGATTAGGTTTTGTTACATTTAAATTACGCAATCTTGCACCTTACGATCTCATGCAACTAGATGCCCAATAATTATTATTATATTTACCAATAGAATTAAAAATGACTGCCAAAGTGAATAACAGAGTATAATAGATCTTCATAGTTTGCAAGTACATCAAAGCCACTAACAGTATTTAAAAAAATTTGCTTAACAGGGCAACTGATACACATTCTGGTTCTTCCCTCAAGTATATATGTATATACTGTATTCGTTATCTCATGCATCAATATGGTCGTCATAATTATAATGTTGAGATATTTGTATTTCATATATCAGTATCAAGGAGAAAAAAAAGTTACATAATCTGGTAAGGCTGATGTGGCAATTGACATATTCTTTCCGACTTTTGATCAAGTGTTTTTAGAAAATGTTTGAGCTATTTAATATTTTCACATTTTAAGATCTTAGGGGTTTTCAATATGAAGTTCTTGCAAAATGGTTTGAAACCCCCGCCCCATCCATGTTAGATAATTTTATCAAATATTGTATCATCTAGCAGTAATTGTCGTGAATAGTACTATTTATTAAACAGTATTCCATAGATTTCGTTGTGTATTTTTCTACATTTTTCGATAAGTAAAACTTGAACTAAAATAACATTTGCATTTTGAGGAACGGATGCGATCATGATAAACGCTAATTAGATATCATACAATGAGGTCATACCATTATCTCAAAGTTTTTATGACATCCACTGATTACAAAACTCTCGGAAATAAAAAAAATCCAACGTTCTAATTGAAACAACACACTTTTAAGTGTGTATTCTCAATTCGATATGAAAACCTAAATAAAGAAGAGGAACGGTACATTTTTGTAAATGTTTCTGGATAGTATTAGAAAGAAATAAAGGTGAATAAAGACGAGAGAAAAAAGGTATACTTTTTGAAGATTCCCTTGTTTATGTTTTCTCCCTATCCTGTATCATCTTCTATGCCGCAGTTATGCTACTCCTGAAAATTAATTTCTTATTTCCTTCGAAAGCGTTTTCCATTTTTTCTCTTCTTCCTCCTTGATTTCATTCCTGTTTCTGTAAATTCTCTACATTGACTTGCCTGTGTTTCCTCTTTTTGGTTCTCTTTTTTCCCATCCTTAAACTAAGTTAATTTTTGATACTAAAATATAATAATCCGTTTGGCATTCAGAACTTCTCAAACCCTTGTATCTCGATGATCTCAAATGCCTATAGTACCGTTTGGAGTATCCCAGAAGGCATCTTTTATCTCACTCCTTTCACCATCAACTGGGCGTACCACGATATAATAAATAGTTGTTTTTTTCTCCCACTTTCACTCAAACCCACAACAATCTGGTGATGGAAATCCAGGCTGCTTCATCATCAACAACAATCATGTTGTTTCAGATACACATAAGATCTATATTCTTTTCGTTTATTGTTTCTCGTAATTGTCTTCCCTCAGAATCATTCCCCCCTTTAGCATTCCGAACACCCAGTCTCCATACAATTTCTAAAATGTGACCTTTGTCTTCATCAGAAGCATGCCTATCGTCAATAAAAGTTCCGATCCATTCCGAGACTCCTCTATTGTTTTTATTGTTCATTATTTAAGGTATACGCTGAACTACCAACTTAATGCGAGAATTGTATTTTGTGAGTAAGAAACGTGTGCAAAATAATTAGCCAGCTGTCGTAATGTGGAGAGTCAATTTATGACATCAGTCCCACCAGACTTCGGTCAATGGAGGGGAAGCATAGGGGCAGAACTAGACTTTTTTCTAATTTCCTAATTGTCATTGACACCAGGCGCGAATTCTGTGATCTTCATCATATTTTAATCGAAAAAGACTGTGAATTGAGAAAAATATAGTTAATAGCACCCTTCACTTCACAAGGGGATATCCAAAATTGATAATTTTGACTCGATTCGAAAAAAAGATTTGGCCACCAGCTTAAAGACAGAACAGAGATTTGGAACAAACTGCGCAGACGAACTAATACGTCTGATTTTGAATAAGAGACTGGAGAACTCCGAATTCGAAACTAGACTGAATTGTCCTGCGTCTGGCTCTTGTTTTATAATAAACCTAGGTTCCTACAACTACCATCCAGAAGTTACTAATATGCGTAGGTTCCTTGTACTTGGAGCGTTTTAACATTGACGTAGTAAAAAGACTGATCTGATGATTTATTACTAAGCCTAAAATTTATAAATAAATTATACTTGGTCGAGCACAGAATCCATTTTTGAACTGTCACAGGGCGAGAGCTTCGAGAGAGATGGCCTGTTCCCATAGAACAAACCCCTCGAGGCCTAAGACTTGTAATTTTTCGCTGCTCCCAACCGTCAGCAGACTGGGGGGATAATTGAAATGTTTTAAAAGAAAGACATTCTCTAATGCCTTCGAGCTTTTGTTTTATATTTTGGTTACTAGGCACACTCAGCGCCGGCTTCGCCGGCTGTCACACCTCACCGCACGACACGACCACACCACTGCTATGCAGTCATGACTGTAATCCACACCACCCACACATTTCGACAATCACGATTAAGTAGTCGTGAACCAGCACCATACACTGATGCCCTATTTCACAACAATTGGAAGGACGGAGGACAAACACTTAACACGTGGTAAATTGGGGGCTGGCCACCGGCTGTTATTTTCCGAACTGTCAAAACACTAGCAGCCGGAAATTTTGAGCGCGCGCTACGTATAGTAGGTGTAGCAGACAAGCGTTTGCATGGCTCCCGCGGCGCAGGTTTGTAATATGACTAGCCATAGACTATGGACGAGGCTAGCGAATGCACTAGATAAAATGGCGAGTCACGGGAGGACGTTAATGTGAACGCGCCTTCACACATCTTTCGCTAAGAGTAGTTGCGTCTCTGGGTGCGAAACCCATGACCTACGCGCTAAAAGTTGTAGTCTTCTTTGACACGATAGGTATATCAGCATGGAAACTATTTTGCCATTTCCTGATCGGTAAAGTCTTTAAAACTCTTTGCACTAGAACTGCGAGTCCAGTATTACTGTATAAACAGCAAAACCACCACGCTCCTGACCGTAATCTGTAGGATAAAGATTTCATGTTGGTCCTAATGACAGATCACCAACTGCAAGAATTAACCATATTTGCCATGAAGAAAATATCTATTAATAGTGCACACGGAACAAGGCAGTACAATTTTCAACATACACCCATTGTAACTATTGACGAATCAGGAAAAGGTACAACAAAATCTTAAATTTCAAAATAGATAAAGAATATACACATTTTTGTAGTTCAAAGATTTCTATAAAGCAATTCCATGTAAAAAAAATAAAGGAGGTCCCGTTTTGACAGTAATGGGGCTTGTATAGGACATTATTGGTTATCTGTGAAAAAACTAGAGAAAATAAAAAGTACATCTGGCACGCTGTGGACTTGCTGCTTTCGTCTAGGAATAGGCTTAACAACTATTATGTTCTCAAAAGCACACAACAAGACTCTGAAGAATTGCAACATGGACGAGAAAAACAGAAGTTAACAAAATTGTGTCACTACTTCTTTGATTCACGCGAGATAATATGGTCAAAAGGATGATTCGTCCTATCAAAAATATCCCAAGTTTCAGGATGCAGGAGGTAGCTCGAAGACAGGATAGGAGTCATGGAGCGTCCGACAGTATGATCCAGAATGTTTCTGAAAATGAATGGGGAGTCGAATCGTCACATTCGTCAAGACCATTTAGTTCGATGCAACATGTGTAAGTATATACACGCATGTGTGAGAGTGCTTTCCCATCAAACCAGTTATAGAACTTCTGTTGAGCATGAAGGAAACAATGAAAGTTTTAAGCAACAGGTAGATTCTATAGTTCGAACAGTACAGTATCAGTCTGTTCACGTTGGAGAGGGCGTGAATGAGGCTGCTAAACTGAAAGCAACTTCAGGATTCATTAACAATGTAAAGGTCAAAATCGCAAAAGATGAACCATCGGACTCCATCGTGTTTGATAGATTACCTTAAGATGCTGAATGCTTTCTTCAGTCTTCTGAAGACATTTTCAGAAGAAAGCAAACGACAGCAACAGAAAATACTGAAGGCATACCTCATTTTTATAATGTCATTGCTTCTTCAAGTCACTCTGATATTGAGAAACAAGGGTCCAAAATAAAAAGAAGACGACCGTAAGCAAGAAAAATGTGAAGCTTCCAAATTTTCCCTTAACGACATGAAGAGGGTAGGGGCATTGTAGACACCAGGAAACTGTATAAGTCCTCAGAGGAGGCCTTGAATATCAGGGCAGAAACCATAGAGGAATTAGAAATGCAATGGAGACAGACAGTCAAACATTGGCGAGCATCCCAAACGTTAAATCAATATGAAGTGGATAGTCAGGCATCCAATGTGTATACTCGTGAATTATGATGAATGCGCAAGCAAAATATAGAGTTCCGAAACAACGACTGACAGGATTCGACCATCTCCTGAAAAATCATCCTAACGGAGACATGTGTCTGAATTTGCCTCCAGGTGTATCAGGGATATGTTTACCTTACATACTCAAAAGTACTCAAAGTGCAACTTTTTTTTTAATTTTAAGCTTTTAAAATTAGAGCTTAACATTCTTTCAATTCAAACGCATAATTGAGTGTCCGGATTCCAGAACGTCCATAGCGCTCGGGCTCGCTCTCCCAATACCCCATAGATTGATGAAACGCGGAAAAATTCCCCAAAATGACTAACTTGAGAAATTCACCAAGCAAAAAATATGACAATGTGCGGCTTGACCAGCCGCTCAACTTTTATTCAGGTTTTTTTCATATTATTGATATTTTTTTTCTAAAAATTAAAACCGGAAATTTTCATTATACGGAAATCAATAACTTTTCAAACTAAACTCGCAAAAATTCGGCAACTGATCGACGAAATGATATCGTTCTTATTCGGCAAATAGAACAAACTCTTCCGATGATACCTCATGTTTTGAAAATAGCTTTTTTCCGATATTTACAACATAAAAATTGCGAACCGTTACCGTCAGGAATCGTTTCCTCAGACTTCAACAGACAAAAGTCTGCTCAGGAAAGTTTCGCGTGCGGAAAACTGCTCGTGGCAAAGCTGTTCCTTGATATTCAAGGAAAACTTTGACAAAATTTAGAGCCAAATCATTATCTTTGTTTAAAGATCAAGCAACACTACGCGCTTGATGCTCATTTTTCAAGGAAACGATACACTTTTCTGACACTTGATTAAACTATTTGTGCCTTTCAAAACGTGTTTATATCATTAAAATGTAAGCTGAAAAGTAATGCTCTGGCTAAGTCGGTTGCAAAAAAGTCTCCAAAGAAAGCGGAATAAAAGCTTTAATTAGAGAACTATGTAGGCATGTTTTATTTACTGTTCTACTTATTACAATTGGAAACTACTCATTTCATTGCTTTTGTCGCTAAACTCGTTTTTTTCAATCTTATTGTGACTGCGTATACTATATCTGAATTTTTTTAATCTTCCACTATCATAGAAACTTCTAAACTTGTGAGAAGTTGCAAAGTTTATGGTACTTGAACATTTTCGCATTCAACAGGGAATTTAAATGTTGTATTTACATTATTTTCTGAAGTCTGCATGTTAACTTCCTCAAGTCTCCATCAAGTCGTTTGCGGCACTTCTTGATGATAATCTTCCAAGTGTTTCCGATACGATTTTTACGGTGCATGACTCCTTTGTAATCTGTAGGAACAGTATTTGTAATATAGGGATTTTATATCATTTCTCGATTCATTAAGGACGCTAACATACTTATTCAAAATGTCACAGTTACTTAAATCGTGACAACTGATACCAATCATGAAACAAAACATTATACATAAAGTAAAAATATGTGACTTAATGAACTGTAACGAGCTTGCCGATTACTGGTATTCCATGGCCTAAACAATTGCGGCAGATGATAGTCAGATTAGCTTGTCCACTTTCCTTATTTGCTGTGGACATTGCATTTACGTGATCGGGAGATGAGGCCTGTGAACTCTTAACTGAAGACTTTCTACCCTTCCCTACTTTTCCTTTTTGTTTCGCATTACTAATGGGTGACACTTCTGCAGCTGCACAAGGTGCAGCTTGTATAGTAACTTTTTGGTTACTAGGCAAGACACTTGAAATGTTATCCTCAATTGCTGCAGAACTAGCTTTTTGTGTTTTAATTTTATCCCCGTTATACGCGAATTCCGGAAGGAATGAACTTTCGGGTGTGGGTGGAGGTTTATATTCTTTAAAGGTAGCCCATTCGGCTTCCCATTATTTACCTTCTTGAGCTAACCAATCATAACTAATCACGTCGCCGCGTTTAATAACTTTCTTATATTCTGGCCTTAACCCCCTATGAGCCGTGTCTAATTGTTCCGCCATAATACAAGGGCGGCCTAATTTATCATAAAGGCCTATAAGACAAGTCAGGTAATCTTCTATTTTCTCTTTCGCCCCCTGTGATCGCGACCTAATTTGATCCCTAACACGGTGATCTAGGTCATCGTCGCTAAAACGATTTCTGAACGTAGTGACAAAATCCTCCCAGTTATTCCAGCTAAGTCCCTGCTTACGCAAATTCCTATACCATAATTTGGCAATACCAGTTAAAAATATTGGTAGAGCCGTGATAACTTCTGCATCGGTCACCGGTGATATAACCCTATTTTCGCTAATTTTAGCTAGAAATTCCTCTGCGCTAGTTGTAGAGGTTCCATCGTATGAAATTTTCCATTGTCGGATTATTTTTCCTATATCCCGTTTTGAATTCAACGTGTTTAAGGGTTGAGGATCCCTAGGGCTTGACGTATTTATTATATCCCTATCATTCGTCTCATTAAACGTTAAGTTCGGTTGGTTTGGCGAATTCGACGAAATCGGATTATTAATAATGCTAAATTCAGCGGATGGTGAAATTTTTCCGTCCGGTATGCGCGTCGAGTTCCAGTTAGTAGATGGATTATTTATTGTTCGTGCCCAAGGGTTGACGCTTTTATAATCGGGGATACTATTCGAAGGTGCCCTTGGCGCTTCAATATTGGTTTGGGCTCTTAGACGCGGATACCCAGGTGGAGGTTGTGAAAAATCTAAAGGTAGATGACCGATCGCTGAAATTGGGCGCGAAGCGATGGATGAAGTTCCCGGAAAATTAAACTGGGGTTCGAAATGAACTTGATTGTTATTGTAGGGACGCGTATTTAAATTACCACTAGCCGGTTGCGTAGTGGTTGTGTTTGCCATTGTTGTTATAGTGGATGTTGTGGTTGAGGTGGACGGTTGCACGAAAGATACAGTGGTTTCCGGTCTATACACGTTATAACGTCTTAAGGAATGGTTGGTGAATTCCAGGGAGCCCCTCACCTGGTGCAAATCCAAACCTTCCACGTTAAAAGTGTCTTCGTATGTCCACGGCACTTCCGAGTGTCCGTCACGCCTACAAAAGAACCGCAAGATGCGGTCCCTAATTATTGGAACCGTCCCTGTCGCGTTAATGAATAGCTCTCTAGCTAATCGCCGCAAATCGTCTTCCTCCATTCTAAAGACCGAAATGGTTTGCCTGCTTCCGTTTGGCATTTTGCTTCCTTTATTTAATACGCTTTGAGAAACTAAACTTGGCAAAACAACTCTAACTTGTCCCTAATTTCGATCGAGTACTTAGACCTGTCAGTTAAACGGAGCAATGAAAAAAAAAGAAAAACTATAAGTTTCTAGAAGACTCCTGAAAATATTTAGAATTTTAAAAAAATTCTTATAAAAGTTTGTTTCATTTAAAGAAACCTATTTAAAAAAAAAATAAAAATAAAAGTCTCGTTTAGTAAGCAGTACTAACCGAATATGCTTACTTGCCATTTCACCTGTCAAACTAGTGGGAAAGTGAAAGGCGAAAATTGAACGAACGAGCATGCGCAAGGACTTCCCAGTTTCTCTAAATGCCAATATGGCTGAGACTGAGATTTTGCCGTTCTCTCAGGACTCGGTAATACTTATACGGTCGAGTGGAAAAGGGAAACGGCGTCCCTAGCCGGTTTGAGTAGTGATGCGCGCGACGCGAGAGCCTGTGCGAAGGTTTATAGTGCCAATATGGCCGAAACTGAAAATTATCCGCTCGCTCGCCACACGGATCGAAGCCGTTGTATGTGTGCGGGCGAGAGATGCGGGAGACCTTGCTACGAACCGAAGCACGCTAGCGGGAAGAGGGGGGGGGGGGGGCGACAACGACAGCGCGACAATGTCAGAGTGACTGTAGCGTATGCCACGAGTGTGAGGGAGATATCTTCCTCTCACTCGCGCCCACTACAACGGTGACCGATTCCACGCGGTCTGCCTTTTATTAATTAAGAAAATAAAATTATTTCCCCCCCAATTCTGTTTCAGGTTCTACGTTTTTACAAAAAAAGAAGTCGATCTTTTTTTTTTTTCGCACGACCACCCCTCGCACTCCCGAAATGAAACCACTCGCGATAAAAATTTAATAATTTTCGCGTGATTTTAGCACGACGCGGCCTACCCGCACCAAACTATTGCGTGTTTCTTGCCCGTAGGACTTTTATTTTATTTGTATAGCGCCTTGCTTTGTGGCGCTTTAAAAATATAACTTAGCTGAAAATATATAGAAAATACAACTAAGGACATGTATAATACAATGTGACACGTACAACAAAGACAAAGTATAAGTAAATTTTAACTTCGTTAAAATAAATGTCCCATCGCCATTCCGAGGAAAATCAAATTACACCTGTTGGGCGCCATGTAACGAGCTTGCCGATTACTGGAGAAGAAGGAACTGAAACGTCAAAAATAAATAAACTTCTTACAAAAAAGAATTTAGGAAGAGACAAATTATGCAAGAAGTCCAATCCGTTGGCATGAGAATTTCTCAGCGACTCGTTATTTTTCCTGGCATTCTCCTTGCTGAAATTAACATGCAAAATAAAAGGGAGGGACAGGAAAAGAAAATAAATAATGATAGGTCGTGGTTGATCTTCCTCGTAAATAAAGCAATCAGCAATTTACATAAAATACAAAGTCTGATTTATTCAGTAATTACTTGTAAATACTTTAACAAATTTAAAGAAAAAGAGAACAATTGAGTATTAAAAATCGTAGATTGCCAAAAGGGCTTAGTATAGAATATTATAATTCAAATAGTGGCATTTAATAACCAAAGTGTATCCAAGCACTTAAGAATTGGCTGACAAAAGAAATAGCATGTCTCCCAAAAGAGAAGTTCTCGAGAGAGAGAGAGAGAGTGGATAAGGTACAAAAATACAAAAAAAAATAAAAGGTACCGAATTGGCAAAACTTTAGAGAAAGTATAAGAAAATGGCCATGCCCTGTCCAAGACTCACCAAAGTCCTTGCCTCGCTGCACGCCTTTGCCACAACCTTTTCCCACGAATCCATTTTTGTGTGCGTCTTCTCTCTCGACAAGCTCGGAAGCAACAGCCGCGAGTCAAGGAAGCTAGCGAGCCTCGTCGGCTGCAGTTATAGACGGCGCATGCGCATCTGGTTGTGAAGACAACCAGTGCGGTTAAAATGGACCTTATCCCCTAACTTGAAACGGTTATTACAGATCTTAATTAAGCAGGAACGCCTAATCGTGGCTCGAGAAAAGGAAATTCTAATCAGATCCGTTCTGACGAGCATCGATGTGATGATCGAAGTCCCCCAGACGAATCTATCTGTTGTCCAACAATCAAAAAGTGGACCAGCCCTCCCGGGCAAACTCGGCTCTTGATGCGCTTTTGCCGACTTCCTTCTAGGTAAGGTAGGAGTCCACGACTGTGCACCAGCCGTTCTGTACCGCGCAGGGTACAAAGGTTCACTATCCATGCCACCGTCGAACCCTGCAAACTAAAAGACAAGAGCCAGAAAACAAGTCCCTTTAACTAAACCTCTCTCTCTCTCTCTCTCTCTCTGTGTAATATTTTAGAGTTAACAAATTTAGGATCCATTAGGGTTTTACAAATAAGTTCTCTAGATTCTAAACAGGCTGGAACTTCCTGACCGGTCGAGAGAGGGTAACCGACGTGGGAAATTTTACCACGTTACAGAACGTATGAAGGGATTACACTTATCAAATCAATTAGAAGAAACGAAACGAAACAGTTATTTTAGCTTTAGTGGATCGTATTTGTTTAAGAATGCAAATTTATCGGACGTCATTTTAAAACAGAATGGTGCGCGTCGATCAATCTCCAAAATTTAAATAGTTTCATTTTTATTTAATTTCAATGGATTTGAAATAACTCAGAAAGTTTTTTTATGATTTTTAAGGAACTTTTTGAGAATTCAAAAGAGTGAGGATTTTCCATAATTTCCACAAAGATCTTACGGAATGTTAAGTGATTTCAAGGAATTTCATGTCATTTAAACAAAGTTAAGAATATTTTGAGTAACTTTCAGATAGTATGATGAATTTTAATACACTTCAAAATGCTTGAAAGGATTTCAAAAGATTTTCACTCATTTCTACTATTCTCAACTTAGACCTAATGAGCGAAATACAAACATTTTGAATTATAAATGCTATTTGTGAATGTAATGAACTCGAAGTGCAAAATGACTATCTTAAAAATGTGACTTACTTAATTCAACCTTGATAATATTTATTTAACGTTATATTCAACATTCTTTTGTTCCTGGGATAGTAATTTATATAGTTATGTTGACTCTTCGATCAACACGAGACTGGGTTTTTCATTGTCAGTGTGTTCGAAACTATTCCACCATCCCAAAACTACTGTCTTTATAGTCACACATTCCACTGTACTTTATGTAAAAAATCTATCAGGATCAAAAAGTGAGATACAACAAAGAAATATACCATTTTTTGGATCGACACTATTCCTTTTTTCGTTCAGTCTTTCATTTTTGTTCACTCACTCACAACTCGTCCAGTTACCATAGAAGTTACTGCCACTGTTACTATAGGTTCGGAGTATGAGATGTTATGACTATATATTTTGGCGCCCGCCAACCAGAAATTGCCATCGTAGTTGAAAGTGGAAGTCTCTATCGTTAAGTTTAACTTTTTTTAGTGATTTTTGACCCAGAACGTTTTGACGTGCAGGCGCAATTTGTATCGTTACAGTAACCTGAAAATTTCATCTCGAGAAAAAAATGGGAGTTGACTCGTGAATATTTCCGTGCGATCATTTTTTACAACGTTCGACATGGATTATCTCAACAACAGTGCATCGGTTAACTTTAATCGACTTTTGCCGACGAAGTGCGATCAAAAACAACTGTGTATCGGTGGTTCTCCGAATTTAATCGTGACCGTGGTTCGCTCACCGACGAAGTTCAAGAAGGTCGTTCAAAATCAGTCGTCCCAAAAAACATTGATGCTGTGCGTGAACTGATACTGAAAGATCGGCATGAGACTTACTGTGAGATTCAGGTATCCTTTGGCATTAGTGGGACCAGCATAGTCAATTTTGCATGGACGTTTGGCTGTCAAAAAAATGTGTTGCCGTTGGATCCCACATAATTTGACAATCGCTCAAAAACGCCTTCTGTGAAGCGGTCATTTCAAGTCCCTGTACACGACACAATTCGCGCCCGCACGTAAAAACGTTCTGAGTGAGAAATCACTAGAAAAAGTCAGACTTCACGATAGAGACATATGTCATCAAATGGTAGCAGCAGGATCGCCCATTCTCGAAATATAAAAGGCAACCCTCGTATAGATAAACACTGTAACTACTTCAGAAGGATAAATTGAATTACTACGAGAATTAACTGTAAAAACTCAGACTTAATTCAAAGGGAACATCGCACGTTCTCGAGAAGACGTGTGATCGGTAGATCGTCTAGAAAGCAAGTGAGGTTTGAGTGAAGCGGTCGCACGGGATAGAGAAGAGTGGATGCGCTGGTGGAGCTGGAGCTTGGAGTAGGGAGATACCACAGTGAAACTAGCTCGTGAACGCGATAATTACACAATGCTTGGTGAGATAGATCCCTACATTTCCGACGTATGGTAAAGGAATCGCTTGGTCAGATAGATATCTGAAGTGCTATAATAAACGCTACAGAACGCAATACCATATCCCTACATTACTGCTAGTGTTGCGCCATCTTTGTAATGTGGTAACTTATTTCCGGATGACAAAGAGCAACTGCGGAGGGATTCTGATTCCTTAAAAATTTTCGAAAAAGAATGGACCTCTGTTTCTATTCTAAGGTGTTAGAAAGAGAGGTCCGTTCAGATTCGAAAATTGTTACGGCATCAGACTGACTGCTTGTGCGCGGTATCGAAGATCAAAGGTAAATGATAAATGACAAATGACAAACAAACAGGGTCAAAGGGGAGAAAGGCATCCATAGTCGTGCCGGTGACCGCGCATGGTCCAACCGTTTTGTTTCGGCAGCGTTTTTCTTGTCTTATAGTTTAAAACGTTAATTAAATATATTGTAGAAAATTATCACGAAATCAAGTAATATGGCGGGATCAAGATCTCCCAAATATGTGTATCATCGTTTTCTGAATTCAAGAAAGCATGAATTCTTGCATATTTGCGATGTGTAAAATCTCAAGAGCTCAGAAGAATTTGAAAGCACGAGGCTTTATAAAATTCGGGATCCGAATGATGGAAAATTCCACTAGTCCCAGATTTTAGAATTCGAAATAAGTATCCCTCTTTTACAAAAGTAGGGTACCTTTTTACAGAGATCAAATTTGAATTTTTCGTTGAATTAATATTTGGTATGAGGTTTGCATCTAGGTTCTCGACCAATCTTATTTGCCATAAGCCAACAAGGTAACTAGAAATGAATCCTATGTAAAATATTAAATCCACGATTAATTAAAAAACCATAGACTGTGAGAAGGTACCCTTAGGGTGCCGTTCCATGGCAGCGTTTTGACGCAGCGTCAAACGCAGTCATCACAGTGAAAGAAACGCAGTCATCACAGATCGTCACCTGTTCATCTTTTTTCACCTACTTTTAAGTTTTTGTGTACTGAATTTGTTTTGTACTGAGATGACTGGAGACACACAGATTCATTGTACTATCTCTTTCACTCTCGTGACTTTACATTCGCCGCTGCGTCAAAACGCTGTCGCATAAGTTCGGCACCGTCACGTTCAGTGGTGTTGTCGTAAAAGAAGAAGTGGACTGGGTTGTGATTTCGATGCCGTCTAATCTATTTGATCGAATTTCTCTTCATATCGTATTAAATTAGACAAAGATATTTGATCGTTTTGAAACGATAGACTGCAACTATCTCTTTCTATCTAATGTATCACGGTGAGCTGAACAATATTCATTCATCAAGAAGTCTCGACTTCTCGATCACCGACAGTCGCCCCTCTCTTTCTGATACAGACGATAGAAATAGATAGTTTGATTCGATTGCTTTAAAACTATCAGACGTTCCCGTCTAATTTCATACGACGAAAAAAAAGAGATTCGATCAACTAGATTAGAGGGCATCAGAATCCCACCCCGGACGGTACTTTCCATAAACTACGCTACCAGTTTGTGGGGTGTTGGGTTAAAACTATGGGTTGCAAAAAGGGGGGGGGCGGTATAATCAGGGTACCTACCGAAACGAGACAAAATACTTTCGGTTTTTAATTTTATTCCCATCTGTCAGAACGTAACTAAAAGGAAACGAAAAATCCGTTACCTTTTAGACAACGTAACGTGTAGAAACGAAAGTTTTGGACGAGTTACTGGTTATAAGTGGAAATAATGTTACGAACCCAGATAGATAACTATTAAAAGGATGTTGTTTTGTTGAATATTTAATATTGATGAAACTGCCACAATAAATGTTTATGACAATTAAACTGTTACATTTTTGGTTGAAAGTTTATCTTTTTCAGTCGAAAATGTATCCTTTCTGGTTAAAAATACCGTTGTTTGGTTGAAGTGTCAACTGTTATGTGCTCTGCTGAGAATTCATCTTTTTTGGTTGAATAGTCGATTATTTAATTTGAATTTGGACTACTTTGTAAAAAAATTAATTCATTTCATTAAGGATTCATAATTATAATTTAAAATTCAACTAGTTGCTTTTGAATGAGCTTTTATGTTCAAAATTCTACGGCTTTGTAGAAGATTCATCTTTTGATAAATCAAAAATTAAAAATTTTAACGCTTTTTCGGGTTTCAATCGTGTTTCAATTGAAACTTCAGTTTCTTGTCAGCCCTGAAGAAGTGAACTGCTATGTTCACGGAAACAACTAAATTTTGGAATAAATTTTAAATAGAATAATTATTTCTCTTACTATAATTGTTACTCCTACTCGTGAGTAAACTCATCAGAAGCGTCCCACCCAATAACAATTCTTTTTAAACAAAAATCACTTTGGAAAATAACTATGTGAAAAACTTGACAGGTCTATTTCGTGCGTTGCAGATACAGATGATGATATGAATTACCCAAACTATTCTTTGAGACATTCTGAAGTATATGAAGAAGAACTCAATATCATCGAAAAAAGGATGCTGGGGATGATCGGAACATCTCTGCGAACAAATTTGCTAATTCCGCTGATTTTGATTCATCTATTTTACGGAACGTTGAAGGCACTTCTGCGCTGAATGATTTGGACTTGACGTCGATCCATCGCGTCGAATCCATCACTGGAGAAAAATAAGGAAGTGAAGCTGTACTGTTGTTTCTATTGTTAGGCACTCCGAGTAAAAATTCACGAACACTCACAAACCAAACATCGAGACGAGGAGGACGTTAAGAAATTTATGGCTGTACCAAAGGGTACATTAGAACGAAGGAGGATTATCGAAACTATAACAAGAAACGGCAATTTTCTGTACAGCACGAAAGAATTTGTGACGGGGTGTTTTTCACCTGTCACTAAATGATCCTACTTATTAGGAAGCACTCTTAATTTTATGAAAAAGTCATTTATTTCATTGTACATATTCTTTTGCAACCTGTCAACCGATACGAGAGTCAGCTGTCAACCGCAACAACTCACGTGCTCCGAGATAACCAGAACATCAGGGTTGGCAAAGTATGGCAGAGAAGTCGCCACCATTGGTCCATGCCAATAATACTAGTTGCCATGGCAACGTCATGGACCAGAGTTAAAAAACGAGCCAAGCCGCCGTGGCACTGCCAGTCACCCACCATACGATAGAATGAGAGGGAGTGTCTTACAGGCAACGCTGTCCTCTACCCACACTTCTGCTCGAATCCCACACTTCTCGGAGAGAGAGAGAAGCAGTCCAGTATCGCTCTGTCCTTTTTCAGCATATGGACGTAAAGGGGAATCTCAACGAGCACCGCCAGTGGTGCCAAAAACTTCTTAATTATCGTCGCAGGGCTCGAATGGAAGAGCGCCCTCTCGCAGTTGATTTAAGTACCGAGAGGAAGCTTTATGATTTTGACTAACGCCCAAAGTGTCGAGATTCGACTGTTACTTAACCCTTTCCTTCTATTCTGTCGCTAGGACTGGCGACGTTACTTCCAGTAGCCATCTTGAAAATGGAGTTCCCGCGGGTCCGGCAGCAGCGCATCTGTGTTTGCCGCGTAAAAGCTGGGCGGCCATTGGTCAACTGTTTCGGAGAGGAATGAACACACCTTCCGGGAGCATCGACGGTGCATGACAGCCTGTTACTCTCGTTCTTCGCCCAAGTTGTTGTACTCGACTTGTTGTAATAAGCGATAATTTTGATTGTAAAAAACAAAGAAAACTAAAATGGAGAAATTGTCGATGGATTTTTCGAAAGCAGAGCCAGTTTCTAAGAGGAAGGTACGGTTTTTTTATCTTGGTCAATTACTTCGGTGGAATTTAGAAGAGAAAAACTGATTGACTAAAATAAAATGGAAATACCGCCGAAGTGATTCGCCCATTTTTCGAGTGCTTCCTGTGCGCGTCGTTTTTTCACTCTTTCTTAATTCTAAGTGTTTCGCGGTTGCTCACAAAATTGTGTATATTTCTATAGTTAAGAAACACTCACTCCTGATTATAATTGAAAATTAGGTCGCGTGGCCGACAGAAATTTTATTGTATTGTCGATTAGACGTTGGGGTCGACCACGTGTTCGTAAAGACTGTAAGATTGGGGAATAGATTTTCTTGTACTGGAATTCCGCGATCTCAGTCTCTCTGAAATCATTTATTAGAATCTAATCTCGATAAAATAAAATCTCGGTCATTATAATTAGATACCTATTCCTTTTTGAGAAGAGACACAAAATTATTTTTACAAATCATATAATAAAGAAAAAAAACTTATTGTCGAGAGACGGCCTCATCCACGCATGAAGAAAAATGCGACAAATTTTAAAGTATGCAAGAAATGTAAATGAACTTTTGCGAGCAAATAGGTGGGGGTTTGTCATCGACCTAAGAGCAAGCGCCTCCCTCAACTCAAATATTATCCTCATAATTGTATACTGATCTCTGATTGAGGTAGTGATTCTCCTGATGTATGAAAAGTATTTCCTAAGAAGGATTGTCGGAAACTCAGCAATTCGGAAGTGTCATTGTGACATGTGATTTGCGCGGACGCTAAGTTTACAAACCAATATTTACCAAAAAGTATAACAAATAGGCTTGTGAAAACAGCTGTACTGTCTGAGTGTTTGCATAATATGTAAGTGATACAAAATTCTAAATCAGCGCATTATTCCAAAAAGAAAAATCACCACAAGTTGAAGCATAAAATTTGTTTGAAAACTTGTGTCTACTTTCAGTGCAACTGAATTCAATTGATGGGCAACTTCACGTGCCCGCAGTACTTCAGTGATTGATACTTGTTTAAAAAGCAGAAAGAGTTGTCGAAAGTACAAAATAATTTCAGTGAAAATGTGAAGACCAGAGGAATAGAGTTCTTGAAACACTGATACACTAATGCTTCGAAGCCAGTCAATGAAACTTTCGATGACTCCTAAAGAGTTTTTAGAAAACGGTGTAGCAAAGTTAAAAAAATATATATTTCGCGGTTATACTTACTATATTTTTATTCACGTAGACTCACGCTTAAGTTATATTTATTTTTATACCTATGAAAAATCGAAACAAATTTGTCGGCGGGATTCGAACTACTTAACGCCCATCGAACGCGACTTATCCCTAACAACTAGATCCCACGGCTAACTTGACACATTGAATATTTTGCACAAATCTCAGTGAAGAGCCAAATTTAAATCCGCGCTCATTCGTTCATTGCCGGTGACCGCGACTCCATTCAGACTTATACATTAACCACTTCACCTGAGCGTCTCTACGTGTTAATACAAGCATCCAATGTGACTGTACATTAAGAATATATCGATATCTAGAAGACAGTCAACGAATTCTTCGACAACTTATAAATCAGTTATTCGTTTCTGTGCTAGAGTTATTGTTTCACTTTTTCAATGAAGTCTGCGGTTCTTTAATCAAAATTATACAAGATTCTAAACAAAAAGTGGCCTATCCTAGGATGGTTGACTAGTCAAGTAAAGTTTCGACAACTTATTTTTTCCGTGTAATTACTATGAAATGTACTTTACTGGTTATCGTGTTTAATCATTTGCTTTTTTCATTAGATTTCTGTAGTTGGTGCAAATAATCATTGATGTTGGATGTGTACGTATTGCTCGGAAACAAAACCTTAAAGAAGTATTCGAGCTTGCGAAAAAAGGTAAGAACGTAATTAATTAATTTTTGTTATACTCTTGTAGGATCTCCAAACGTTTTTGCGTTGTAGTAATTTCGAATTTCAAAATTGATTACACCGGCACACAAAAAAAAAACACTTTTCTGTTCTACAGATGCGACACATATATTCCCATCTATTTTGACCCGCTGAGCACGAGTCCGTGGTCCGTTTGACCCCAGCACATCTGGGTCAAGGGCATTTGAAGGTCAAATGGACAGAAAAGTATTTTGTGTGAAGATAACTACTATAATTTATGTTTTTTGGGCCACTGAATCCGAACCTGGGGTCCATTTGAACTCAGCGAGTCGAAGTCAAGGTCATTTCAAGGTCAATTTCGTTAATTTCTCTAAAAACAAATTTCTGACTGCAGATTATGAAAGAACGGAAGATTTTACGCTAAGATATGTGTGTTTTTATATTTTTATGACGACCTCTAAGGTCATGTTAAGGTCATTTCATTTAAATATATAGATGATTTATATGGGTAAATGGTAAATGGGCTACATTGGACTAGACTACCATACTAATATGTTGTGGGGGTCGCTAAGTCTGAATCCGAGGCCCATTTGACCTCAGGGCGCCAAGGTCAAGGTCATATCAAAGTTAGATCTGAAGAAAAATGTGTAACTGTTCCAAAATTTGACTTTTACATGTTTTAAGGGTAGCTGACTTCGAATCTGAATCTCCTTTAACCCAACGAATCAGGACTAAACGAGAGTTACGGTATGGCATTTTGGAATAGCGTTTATTCTTTCTTTCGCCTATAACGTTCTCTTTTATTGTCAAAGGATCTATGCAGTGGATGTCTAGTTTTCTTCGAACTATCACCATCTTCATCGCCAGGTACTTGATCTCTCTTTAGCAGCCAGCAGTAGTCAGCCAACATATTCACGTCCCATTTTTCTTGCCATCGAAGTTCAGCGTCTTTTAGATCTTGATGGAAACGCTCCCCTTGCTCTTCGCTGTAATCGCCTAAGTTCTCAGGGAAATAGCTAATATGAGAGTCCATGAAATGAAGTTTGAGATTCATCAAACATGCCAAGCGTCGATAGTTCCTCACCATATTTGCTACGATTGCTTTGTAGTCATTACTTCTGTAATTTCCTAAGAAGTTTTGCGCAACATCTCGAAAACTGAGCCCAGCAGCTTTTTCTAAGCTTGTCATTGTCTTGATGAAATTTTCGTAGTAAAACATTTCACGTATCTGAGGTCCATCAAATACTCCTTCTTTCAATTTGGCATCACTTAATCGAGGAAATTCATTTGTCAAGTACTGAGAACATGTTCCTTCTTTATTCAAAACTTTGACGAATTGTTTCATAAGTCCAAGTTTAATCTGCAGAGGCGGGAGCAATACTTTTGGTGGATCAATTAAAGGTTGTTGAAGTACATTATGATTTCCAGGTTCAAGTTGTTCTCTTATTGGCCAAACCTTCTTCTTGTAATGATTCGTGCGATCCCTGCTATCCCACAAACACAAAAAGCAGGGATACTTTGTATATCCTGATTGTTGACCAAGGAGAATGGTTATGATTTTCAAATCACCACAAACTTGCCACTTATGTTTGTCATATTCAATTTTCTCCAATACATATTGGACGTTTTCGTAACTTTCTGTTAATTTTGTTGAATGCGCTATTGGTAGACTTGCGTACTCATTTCCATTGTTAAGCAGCAATTCCTTAAGACTTTGTTTTGATGAGTCTATAAACAATCTCCATTCTTCTGGAACGTAAACATCCTTTTTTAGTTCAATCATCAAACCGTTAACGTCTCTGCAATATACCAACATACCTTCTTCATCTTTATTGAAGAAGTACTGACGGAACTTCTTTTCTCGATTCCTGTAGAAAGATGACTTCGTCCCCTGTTCTACCATTCCACGGCTCCTTAACTCAGCTGCCATATATTCAGAAGCATCTTTAGGAAGACCCATGCTCCTGATGAAATCGTTTGAACTATCTTGGTTGAATAGTCTTATAGATTTATTTTTTTGCTTTCTCCGCAATTTTGGCACATATTCTTCATTTTCATGGTCTTCGTATGAGCAACCATCAGATTCTTCTTCACCGTCTAACATAACCTCTCTGTCTGTCTCTTTATTTGTCGAAGCTTCATTTATCATTGAGCTCGTATCCATATTTTCGATAGCAGACTCTTGATTAGACTTTGCATTTATGACAAAAGACACTATTGCATTAGATATTCTTGATTTGTTTGTAACGTTGAATCCTTTAACTTTTGTGTTGCAAAAATAACAGTCTTTTTCTGATTGAGGTATTGACCATATTACCGGTGAGGAGTATTTTAACATTTCATTGTTTTTCACTTTATTCCAACGTAAAAGCATAGTGCAGCAAGCACTGCAAATGCTATCTGGAGCAAATGTTTCATTTTGAAGGGAAATTTCTCTTTTAAAACATTGACGATATGTGTCTCTACATTGCTCATTCATTGACCTATGGCAAGTGATGACTTCATACTTTCCACAAACGTAGCAAAAAACATTTTTATCGCTGTTTCAGTCATGGCTGGTAAAAACATGATTACTTTTTGTAGCTTTATATTCTTTATCAGTTGAATCGCCAACCAATAAAGGGTGGCAGTAGCTAGACAACGACGATTGCGGGCCCCTTTCCTCACCCTGACCAATCGCCGATACTGGGCGTCCAATACCCTGCATCGTACTTTCTCTCGTGCCAGCCATGACGGCACAATGCCTTCACCACAGGGCTTAGTCGAAAAATGAAAAGCAAGAAAAAAATCCATTTTCCGCCGTCACCACGTGGAGCACAGAAAAAACTTCGGGTAAATGGTGTTGCAGGTAACTTCGTACAGAAACTGTCTTTTGTAAAATTTTGGATCGGTAACACATTTTTCTTTCGATCTAACTTTGATATGACCTTGATATGACCTTCACCTTGGCACCGTGAGGTCAAGCGGGCCTCGGATTCAGACTTAGCGACCCCCACAATATATTAGTATGGTAGTCTAGTCCCATGTGGCCCATTTACCATTTACACATATGCATCATCTATATATTTAAATAAAATGACCTTAACAGGTCGTCACAAAAAAATAATAACATACATATCTGGACGTAAAATCTTCCGTTCTTTCAGAATTTGCAGTCAGAAATTTGTTTTTAGTAGAATGAACGAAATTGACCTTGAAGTGACCTTGACCTTGACTGGCTGAGTCCAAATGGACCCCGGATTCGGATTCAGCGACCCAAAAAACATAAATTATGGTAGTTATCTTCATCCAAATGACTTTTCTGTACGTTTGACCTTCAAATGCCCTTGAATCAGAAAAGTGTTTTTTTTGTGTGCCGGTGTTATTTTCCACCTGCCCTAAATGTTAATGAATTCGTTACCGCCGGTGTGGGGAAGCAAGGGATCCGAGCTATCATTCACGACAACTGTAATCTGAATGTTACGAATGGTTTTCACTTACTTGAATTCTTGTTGATTTTAATCCAAATAAGTGCACATCAATTTCAATACCTTGTCAACTTGTAGGCTGAACCTGAGTCCCCGAATCCGACACACGGGTTATCTCAATTGCATCCAAAAAATTGTTTAGGTTTGGTTAAGAAATTAGAGCAGATGTAGGCTCCGGGAGTGACGACCACGATTGCTATTCTAGAACAATCGATCCCGAAGCAACTGGAGGTATAAGTCTTCCGACTCGTCACTTCCCGCAACACCAGAAGACGATCGAGTCGGGAAAATCACTTCACAAAATTATTTAAGGAAACTCGAAGATGGAACTTCTCAATTTTGTGATAAACATTTTCACATACAGGATGTTGAATATTTAACACTGATTTTACAATTAATAATAGGGTTACCAAATGTCCGCCTTCGGGAGGACATGTCCTCCTTTACCACCTTGTCCTCCTCAGTCCTCCCTTCTTTGAAAATGTCCTCCTTTCAGACAAAAATGGCATGTTTTTCTTTTTTTTATCTTTCACGATGTTTAGTGAGAGATAGAACTACTGGAGTCGTGTTATTGGTCCTACGGGGTATCGTGTTAGCCTAATTTGTAAAAATAAAATCATTCTATTGAACATTCATGGCTTGCAATATTTGAAATTCAAAAAACCTGTCTTCACTATGCTAGTAAGTTAAGGTTAGGTTAGGAAATTTACAGGTGTCCTTTCGTACTGTGAAGAAATGGTAACCCTAATTAATAATTTCAGAGGCTTCAATTAGATAAGTTCGATTGTTGGGTCCGCACTTTTCTAATTGTCATAATTGTCGCTTTTTGAATGAAATGCTTTCAGTTGATATGCATCTTCAATATATAAAAAGGGAGAGCTGAGAATTCCGAATCTTAGGGAACGTTACTTGTGATACTCACAAATAACTGTTTCACCGATCTGAATTCCCAACTCTCACCTCGACGAGCCTTGCTTTCTTCCCATATGTTACGCGCACACACTTCTTCCCCCCAAAGCGCGGTCCGGCAATAACTGAACTGATTTTCCTGAAATGTTGTCGCGGGGAGGGGGTGGAATTGATATACATCCTTAACCCTTAATGCCCGACTAAGCTTACCACAGACATGGAGGGAATTTTCAAATCTTTTTGATTGTTCAAATGAATATAACTATGTGTAGAAGACAATTTTTATTATCAAAAAAAAAAAAGAAAAAAAGGGGCCGAAGAGTACGAAAATATGTAAAGTACGAATCTAAGCTCAAGTTTCCCAGCTCTCGCCTTCACGAGCTTGTTTGCGTGATCTTTACGTTTGAGGCACGCCGCGGCGCCCAGGGAGCACGTGCGAGCCGCGTGGCTGGCTGCATCGGTAGGCCAGGACTCACGTTCGGTGTACGTGACAAGCGACGCGACACGCACTTGGGGATTTTCCATGGGTTAAGCGTCCTGTCAGAGTCTCAACCTGTGCAGTGCCTCTCCTCTCAATAATTGTTTTTAATTCAAACAATTTTTATACGATTATAATATAATACAGATATGTGGGTGTGAATGCATGCACATGCAGATATCTGTTTTCGAATTCCTTTTTGTTTTATTAATTAATATACGTCCACTGTACAGGTTGAAATTCCGAACTTTATTTTTTAAATACACATAATTTAAAAATGAAATTATTAGGATATATAGACTATTGAATAAATAAAATAACTGGGTATATATATATGGATATATGAATAGGTATACATATATTATAATCGATAGCAATATATTATCTGTATATTATATGTAATGTTATGGTATTATTATTCTTATATTTTTATTATAATAATAGTAATCACATTTATATAGAATATCGACAATAATATTATATAATAATGTATTATATGGATAAATTAGATTATTATATTCCTTTACTCTATATTGATAATATTCCTTTTCAAAAATTCCAATAATTCTATACGACGATACGAATTCAAATAATTGATACATGTCGAACAATAAAGAAAAAGATTTCAATGTTTTTATATAAATTTAGATTTTAAGTTAGTTTAAAATCATTTAATGCAGAGAGAAAGAATAGAGCAGCTAGCTGGCGGCGGGTCAGAACCCGCAATGATGCCATTGCTCCGAACCGACGAATTGGGGCAAACTCCCGAACTTCGCGCGGAGTGGGGGAGCCGGGACGAGCTGTGGCGCGCATCCACGGCTCTCGTGTATAAAGGAGCGCGTCCCAACCTCAATCGTCACTCGGCCCTCACCCCGCACCGAGAACAGTTCGACTTGCTCGCACCCTGCTCTCCGACGCTTCGAGTCAACTACTTTATTCAAACCTGCTACGGCTCTTTCCGAGCGTCCAATTTGAAGCACCTCTAGTCCGTTTAGGACTAGACTAAATAACGAACATGTAAAACTGCTCTTTTAAGGGCAATATCTCTTCAAATTGTTTTATTTTTGGACGCATTACGATCTTGTACTTCGGTACTCGATCGAAGTCAAGGAAGGAAATTAAATGTGATCTCCCTCGGCTAGCATCCTTCTAATTTTCCAACCGAAACTTCTTGGGACTCTCTGCGCTCCACCTTGAACGGAATTCGATCGGGTATTTCGGTACTCGATCAAGGCCCCAGGAACGCTGAGCTACGGATGGGACTAAACCCTAAACAAAACAAGGCCCGGGCCATCCGACGACTCCGTGAAGCCGGACTTCGAGCTCAAAAGAACAACACCAAGACTCCTGGAAACCAGGAACCCAAAATCGGGGTTTCTGGAGACGAACACAAGAGAGGGACTCCTTGTCACGACAACGAATCCGCAGGGGTAGACATTTTGGCATTTCTGGTGTCCGGAGACACTGGCTCACCACTCGGTACGTTCGCCCCCTTACCACCGGGATCCATCAGCCCAAGAAAGGCACGCATCGCCCGTCGAGTGGTTCGGTCACAATTCGCCCCAGCCTGGCGTACCCTCTTTCCGATAAAGGTTGACCAGGATAGATCTTTGGTAATCAATTTGCCTCTCGAGCGGGGAGTATTCTATTACCTCCCGGATCCTACCCCGGACGGGCAAAATCCAGCAACCCGGAAGCCTCTAGCTGAGGTAATGATCCGTCGAGAGGACCGTTTACTTATCAGGACCACGAAGCTCGGCATCCGTCGGCCACAGACGGCCGGAACGTGCCCAACGAGGACTTCTACAAGGATCTCCAACATTTCAATCCGCAGGAAGCGGCCAAAACTAAGCACTTAAGAAGGACGGCACCAAGCGGGCTCGTATATCCCGCGAACCTGGAACGACGGACCTTCTTCCGCGACCCGAAGGCTAGGTCCTGGACATTACAGCGTTTCTTATTTCGCATGAGGGAGCAGAAGCCCTAAGAATTCATGGAAGGAGGAAACCCGTGGAAGCTGTTTCTCGAAGCCAAGGGCAAGAGGACGTTCCTTCCACCTCCGACTAGCCAGAAAAACCCGCCTAAGGGTATAGAAGCCTGGACACGTAACTTCTCCAGACGCAAGGGTACGTCTACCTGGATCCTGGGCGAGTAAAACAAATCCAGCCTCAAGGGAGAGAGGCCCAATATTAACCTCGTCTTTTAATTAAACCAACGGCCCCTTTCGGGCCACCAAAACGTTATAACGAAGGATAGGAGTCACCAAGCAACCCGGGAACGTATCATAGTTGTGTTTAGATTGAATCATAAATGTTCATGGTTTAACATTATACTTTCTTAAGATGTTTTTACACCTTTTTTACACTGGTAATTTGTACGGTTTAAAGTTGATCAATTGTTGGCCCGAACATAAAAAGTAGCCCAATCTCAAATCAAGAGGATTTGAATTATGAATTGAGCCAATGAAAACTGAGAATCAACCAAATAATTTAATTTTGAAGCCATGAAAAATGTCAACACGAAATGGATAGTTACATTTTCAGTTGAAAAAATTATGTTTAATAAAAAATGCATTTTGGCAATTTAGAATAAAATGAACGATTTCGAATAATGTTCGTGTTAGTCACAAATATTGATAAAAATGTATTAAATTTCAATATATTTCGGTTTAGAATCTGATTTTTTCTACGTGGAAGTGCAAAAAAATGTATTTGTGTATCTTGACTGAATATTAACATTTAAATTCTGATTTTCACCAAATATGCTCGAAGATATATTACTTTTACGAATATTCGCAGCAATTAGAACCACTCTGAACTCAGAGCAATTATGAAGAAACGTGACATTCAAACATTTTTCTACAAAATCTATTCATACAAATTTCTAATTCTGTATGCATAAATGCCTTTAGGTAGTGCAAATCGAACGCAAAATTGAAAAAAGGAATCTTTGATGGACCTCAAATCCTTAAGATGTTGATAGGTGAGTCGTTCATTGCCACAATGAATGTCAATGGACGAGATGCATGGCTGAGCTTCAAGAATGTTGGTGAAAAATGCTTAGGCAATAACAAGGGTGACAGCTACAAGGGATGGTGTCTGACTTGCTCAAAAACTACCAAAAAATGGGTTGCCTGATGAATCATAAGGCACACTTTCTTGATTCCCATCTGGTTAATTTCCCAGAAAATCTTGGAGATTACAGCGAAGAACAAGGAGAACACTTTCATCAAGATATTAAGGAAATGGAAAAACGTTATCAGAGTAGATGAAATACGAATATGAAGGCTAATTTCTGTTGGATGCTTAAAAGAGAGGGTGTTGACAGTGGCAAGAAGCGGAAACGAAAACCGCTGCACAGATCTTTTGAAGACAAGAGAGTTCGAAAGAGTAAATAAATTCGTTATTATGTCTTCACTGGCTAACGCGCGTGTAGACTGATTAAAAATTAAAAACTAAAAAAAATTTTCTCATAATTCTGCGGTCATGCAAGCGAATAATATTTCTAGAAAATTCTGAATTTTGTCGGCTTGAAGACTCAGCATTTCTCAATACCGGATTTTGTCCTTGATTTACTATTGTACTTTCTTCTTTTGTTGGAAGGTGGCCATAAATGATTATACGGATCATGGTAACCCGTCAGCTTATACACAGTTATCAACTAAAAGATTAACCCTGATTCATTCGTAGAAATTTTGGATCTTCAATTCCTGCCCACTTTTCAAACAATGAAGGCCAATTAAGCAGCAGCAACGCATTCTAATTTCTCAATGACCGGGAAAACCCAGGCAGATCTTCTTTTAATAATCGGAAAAACCCAAGCAGACCTTCATTACACGGAGAAAAATGCGGATTTCGGAACAAGTTTTGAGGACCAGAAGTTTAAAAGTGAATCCCAAACATCCCGGATCGTGTTCAGAAATTCAGGACTGAGAACTGTAATTTAGGAATCGGGATCCTAGATGAATATTTCGAGCCTCTTTCCCGACTAAGTCGGGACTCATTCCTAAACTGTAGGTAGCCTCAGAGACCGCCGACCCAGTTCCAATCGGAAAAGGCCCCGTATCACGGAAAGAGACAAGAAAAGCGAGAATCAAGTGATTCTCTCTGCTGGGAAAACATGAGGGGAAAAGGAAAATACGGAAGGATACTGGGTGGAATATATTTAAATATTGTCATCGTTAATTAATCAACACGGATATTACTGTTTTTACAATTCAGAATTCGTTCAGAGAGCAGGTTTTGCTTTCTTTCCAACGGAAACGTCTGTAAAGATCTTAGGGAAATCCTTTCCTTAACATATTTTATTAAAGAACGATAATTTTCCATTTTAAACATCATTTGTTATTAACCAGAAAATTTGTCAGATTCCCGGCTATTTTTCCCAGCGTGCCTGAGAGAGAGAAAGATAATGCTGTAAAGAAAAAGACAGAAGATACGGAAGGGAGGTATGGAAGCGCGCGCGTTAGTTAAAAAAGGACAGGCATATTCTGGCGTTTGTACCAAGCACGGCAGCAGCACGCGATCACGTGTTGTTTGCGCATCCCTCTGAAAGATTTTTTCCGGGCTCGAGCGGCCTTGACGAGAAAAAGGAGAGTCAGGCTAATTGATTATTACTCACTCAGGGCCAGCAAACTCGTATTTTGAAACACCGTAGAAACGGCAATTCATCTCTAAGGCACTTCACTCAAGTTTTCTCTCGAAAATTTGAGTGGGTGATCATGCGGAAGCGTGCTGATTTTTCGGGGTTCTCGATCGGACAAATAGATTAAAAATCCTACCATTGAAATCCAAAACCAAATGAAAATAATAATAATAATAGTTTTTTTTCCTTTGGAGTGGCAGATGGTAGCTCCAAGAAAGCATCCAGAGACGACTGTTGTCACATCTAACGCTCGCGGCCGCTGTGTATGGATAACTACGGTAAAATCCGAACTCCAAACTACACTATGCTCTTAATTTTGTGCCTTTCATCATCATCGCTATGATGAAAACCCGGGTTCACTCGAGAACAAGATTTAAAAAAAAAAAAATAATAGTTTGTTTTTTAATCGCAGGGACTCCGAAGCTGGTTCGAACTGTTGTGATTATTACAACCAGTTAACTATAAAAATCGCTAAATTCTACCTGCAATTAGTCCTTAATATGATCTGAAAATCTCACTTACTAGCATTATCACTTTCACTATTTGCCCCTGAAGTTCACCGAAGTCCTTAAGGGCCAGTTCCACCAACGTCCTTTAAATCATTGGTTAAGTAACCGAGAGTTTAAGTTAACGTCCCAGCTGAACATCGGGTAAAATCTTGTGTGTTCCACTACATTTTTTCAGAGCGCGTTTAGCTAACCGTATGGTACATTCAAAATAACTTCAATCGTCGCTAAAAGCTTTCGGAAGGTGACTGAGACGGTGTATTCTGTAATAAAACGGAGGGTGGTCTAGTGGGCGGTATTGGTGTATTTAACCGTAATCGTGCAGGATGTACCGTCGACGTCTTGACTGTGGGTGAATTCGATTTCGTGATCGAGAGTGGAGCGGGGCCCTCTGGACATGAGCAGGATTTCCAAGGTGACTGGGGGTGATTGTCGGTGGTAATTCCCAGTAGTGCGGTTAATTCGCGGGAGAGTTCATGCCCGATCGTTCTTTCGGGATATTCGTTTGCGAGGAGTAATCCGGAGGTATCCACATAGGGGATTATGGGTAACCATCATACGGGACCACCCAACCTTGCGGCAGAGGGAGGGGTTGACTCCTGGGGGGTAAGGAACCATGAAGGACTGCCGGTGTTGAGATCCAAGTATGATGGATCGGCGTTGCGAGGATCTGGTGAGGTCCTAGGCGAGAGACTCGCAGAGCGAGTGTGTCATTGTGGGGTGGTGTTGCCCGCTTGCGGTGACGTGTGGTTGGCACAATCGCGCCTGTCTTGTGTAGAGACTCTGGACTGACTGTCGGCATACAGGGGAGGTTCACTTAGCGGGACTTAGCGGGATGGTGACCAGAGTGCCTTGTGGCACGCGATACGTAGCACCGGTAAGAGAAAGGGATAAGAGTTCGTACTCGAGGAGTGGGTTCGGTTCCGTGGTGAAACGGGGTTTCCGGGGAGATGTTGGGTGTCTCGAAGATGGCATCGAGTTTCGTCGGTACGGGAGCGACTCGCACTTAGAGTGGAATCGTCAATAAAGCGGATTTGAAATAATCTTCAATTGAACTTGAAGAAAAAATCTGAAGATTTTCATAATGAGCAAACTTTCTTTCTGTATACTTTGGAGTTTCAAATACTTATTGGGTTTTAAGAACAAGACTTCAAATATACATATTAATGTAAATTTCTCTATCTTTTTCATTACTAACCCTGACTCAGACGCAGTTTCATTTCTCTGGTCATTTCTTTTCTAGTATAATTTGCAACCCAAAATTGTACCATGTTTGGAAAAAAATAAACTACTTTTTTATCAATAGTACGGACGCAATGTCAATTCTAGAATTGAAAATTCAATTTCAAAACAAAAATGATCTTACAATTAGCCTCTAGTTGAAACTAAACACGGTCAAAAAATCTTGTTCAGAAGTGGTTGCAGAAGAAATTAGAGATATTGAAAGGAGAAACAAGAATATCGTAGACTGGAAATATATTTTTTAAGATCATTTAAAAGTAAGGCAAGAAAGAATAATTACATGATTTACGTACATAATTTTTAGTTCCTGTCTTCCAAAAGCTCTTGAAAGTAGTTATTAATTAGTTCAGCTCGAACCGTATCTTTGTCTTGCGGTTCGACATTTTTATTTGCTTCTCCAATTAATATAAGTTCTTGCATTGGGACTGGTGAAAATAATTGTGGATCTTCTCTAGGTTCTTCTTCGTTAGCACGACGTGCTATGTTATGTAGAACAGCTGCTACTGTAATTACGGGTAGAATATTGGCCACTTTGAATCGCATGCCTAATGCTAGAATTGGAAATCTTCCTTTCCATACTCCAAAGGTTCGTTCTCTGGGATTGCGTATTCGTATATGCGATTCATTATACAATTGTTCTGCAGGAGTTCTTGGTTCCAAAATTGGTGTCACTAAATATGGCTTCAGAGGATAACCACTGTCGCCTAGCAGTAACGCATTACCAAATGCACCGGCTTCAAACATCGAACACGGATCCTTGCTATCGTGCGACAATATCAATTATTTCTAAAGTTTATTTCTAAGTCTCCATAATCCAGGTCCTCAATATCGTTTTGTGAAGTAATGGAAAAGTTTTCTATAAATTTCATAATTCCGATGCGGGTAGGGAATAAATCTCCCAACGATGTTTGTAGACGGATTTCTTACAAATTCGTTCAATGTCCTCACTACTGTGGATAATTAAATTTATTTTTCCTGTATCCGTGAGAAGTGAAATCACTTAGATTCCTTGATTTCTGTTGATTTTTCCCTTTTCGTATTGTCTTTTTTTATTTATTTCAAAAAGACATCTAATTTTACCATTCTTTGGGGAGCGGGTTTCCTGCTACTAGGGGGTTGCAAATACATGCACGGATACCCTTTCCGAACAGTATGAATAGAACAATTTGGAACTGTCATAACATATAGAGTTGGTAAAAATAAAAATACACTCACCGAAAATAAAGCTTATCAAAGCATCAATTTTGGTTCCAGCAATAGTACGTGCTACAGGTGCTGAACATTTTAAATTACATTAAACTTGCCTGGCACCTGAGAGGCATAATCTCAGAGCGTTGATAAACACGAATAACCCACCGAGATCCAAAAATTCTCGGCGAAGGATGGCCGGATTCGGAGTAATGCCTTGAGAATAAACACGGGTGTGGCACAATAGGCTTTATAGCTTGAGCGCCAGGGTTTGGGACCTCACGGACCCCTTCCCCCTTTACTATTTACGGACTTTTCAGTAAAAGTATAAACATCGCTGGATCATCAGTGAAAACCTGAAAAACTCATCGAAATGTAGGTCAGTTTTACTGATTCAAATCGAGAAAGGAACGTAATATTACGTAATTAGCTGAGAGCGGAATGCGTCTGCCTACTGAACAGTAGCTGACTTCTTCTGGTTCCATTTTTGTGACCGTGCCAGTGTAAATATTTATTTTAGCCCATACTCTACGTCGATTATATATTGCAACGAGGCCATTAGTTTCCTCCAATATTGCAAGTACATCGCCATCTAATGTTGATAAAACAATTTGTTCTTTGGTAGGCATTGGCTCATAGCCATTAGGCACATTTCGTAATCTCAATTGAATTGGTTTATCAGCCGGAACAGTGTATCTTCGAAGTTCGAATGTTAGCTTCCGATTCCGGTGAGGACTAACACGAATTCGTTCAAGTTGTCCATATCTGTGTATAGAATCATAAATGCGCTGAAAAGCAGTACGTCTGGCATGAGGAGATTTCAACCTGGCACGAATAGGAGGCTCCTCAAAAGGAGTCCTGAATCATGTATGAAGAGGAGGCTTTTCGCGAGGAGGGCACCTGGCAGGAAAAGGATGACCATCGGGAAACCTAGAAGGTCCGCAACCAGAAATCCTAGGTTTACTTTCACCATCAGAGTTACAGTCAGTCTGTGAACTTAATTCTGCAAGAAGAAACAGAGAATTACATTTATTTTAAAGCATCACAGAAAAAAAAACCAAAGGTAAAATGTAAAAATGGATCGTATTCTGGCGAAAGTTTTACCGGCGTCAAGAGAATAAGTTTGTGCATCTTTGTACAATCTTTGAAATCTACCTGAACTATTCACAAAATTTTTTTATTTTTTGGCAATATGAACGTTAAGAACAGACCAGATTTTCAGTCCCATGAGTTTAAAATATGCTGGTACCTATATTATTCATCTACATGATTTGAACATCTTGACAAACATATAATTCTGAATTCCCATTGGATAATTAGACTCCTGCCACTCTTAGATAATTGATTTTCAACGCTGATTGGAACCAAGATGAATCCTTGCTTCTAATACCACTCACCCCTACGGGAATCTTAGGAGGAATCTCGCGTATAAATACAACAGATTAGGAAGCAGAAGATAAACTCCGGCCCAAGATACTCGGCTCGTCAACCAAGTAGCATCGGTGTGTCACAAGTCTTTAAACTTTAACTTTTGTGCGGAAACCTCGAGTCAGAATTCAAAGGAGCACCAGCCGCAAAGGGAGAACGGAGGCCAGATTTATTCACCTGGTCACCTCAGCCTACATTCTTCACGATTTACCACCTACGGATCCCATATAGGGTCCGTGGATTGAAAGACGTACCACTTTTGCTTCGACTAACGATAGGGTAGATACACATCAAAGGAAAATGAACACGTATGTAATGAATTATTTGACATCTCTATACTTTAATGGTTCTTTAACTAGTCATCCCTATTTGAGATGGACTAAAACCAAACAAGAAGAAGTAATCGAAGAAAGAGCACTCCAGCTGCATCATAACATTTTTGATCTTTTGACTCAACTTTCATATTTCATTTCAATCAATTTGTAATTGTCTAATGTTACATCCCCAGATTATTTATAATTTTGTCGTAACACCGAACGGTAAACGTATCACATTAGGTAATGACTTACGTGGTCGGCCGCAACAACTTAACCACACATGACGAATGATAAATGAGCGACGGTCGATAAGGAATTAGACGCGAGCTAATTAGCGAGGTGATACCATGATCATACCGACCTACCTAACCATTGATAACGTAGAAATGCTTTGGTAATTAAATTACCGTAGAATTTTATGCTATATCCTCCAAGTAAAGGGTAATTTATTATGTCCCATCATAGTATATACATTAGTTATAATCGAATAATTATACAAATAAACAATATAGCAAAATAGTTGCAAACACATATATTATATGTATGTACAACTATTATTTAGAACTAAGAAACTGGTCATGAGAGAGCAAGAGAAAAGTAAAAGGAAAGAAAGTTATCTATCGATAATTGACACACAAATCAAATACAGTTAATGATCTGAATCATCAGATAAACGATGGTTTGAGCAAGTACGTGCCGTTCGTAACTTTAGCGATTCGTACGTGCCGATCGTAACTTTGGCGAATTGTATGTAACTTTGAAGAATCCTTTTCCTATATAAACCCCAGACTCGAAAAGAGTTTAAACTAGGATTACATCTTGCTCTCTAGGCATTTACCCCTTTTTCCCCCACCGAAATTTAAACAATTCTGGTTGTGCCGCACGCAGTGCGGCCACGCGCCCGCCGGAAGGTTAAGAGTGGAACAATTTTTTCTAATTAACTTAACACATGATGCATAGTCCGTAATAAAAAAAGTTCCACGTAAGATTGGGGTTACAAAATCTGGTGACTTACAGCCGTATGCAAGTGGATGGGCGGTAATTAGAAGTATATTCACCAAGAGAATCGAAGATGACCACCAAGGTGAAGGCCAATGTATAAAAAATCTTCATCTTTTCTAAGCAAATTAAAAAATTATCACAGTCTCATTGTAGCGTTTAGTTAGCAATGTATCTAATGAATATTCTGATGATTCATTTGAGTATATATGTACCGTAGTAGTTATCTCATATATCATCATAGTCGTCAAGCTTTTCCTTCTCGGATGATTGTATTTCACATATCAGTACCAAGGTGAAAAATTAAGTTACTTAATTCGCTAAGTCTCATGTCATAATTTATCTTATCATTTACGTCTCAGAAAAAACTTTTTTTACATGAAAAAGTCATATAAATTCTAAAAACATTTTATATTCTGTTATATAATTAATTATGTGTATCAATAAGTTTAACATTATTTGTGAAATCTAATATTTTTCAAATAAATTTTGCTTCAAGTTTCACACTATTTGTTAGGGGACGTTCATTAATTACGTGATAATATTGAAATGTGATCTTTGTTTTTCCGATGCACACAGGGAACAATTAGATCAGAAAGAACGTGTTGGTCCAATTAAAAGTATGAAGTAAAACTAAATTTTAAAACTATTTTATTGATTTCAGAGGCACACAAAAAAATTATGTGGAGCCAAGAAAGCGACGTATATAGCATTGTAGTATTGGTCTAGCATGATCAAAATCTGCATTGATTGAAATTTTCTGCTTAACAGTTTTTTTTATTCGAATTGAAATTTTTAGTTCACGTCAAATTATTCTGAGTAGGCAACCACGAATCGAAAGTCGTTTTTTAAACTGTAAAATGAATCTTTTTGAAGTCCTTATGTTCCAAAAGATTTTCCCATGTTTTGGGCGCAAAGAAAGCATTTAGAAGTCTGTTCCAAACATAACAAAATTGAATTTGTCTAAAAAATATCAATTGTTTTATAAACAAATTAAAGTTTTTTGTTCAAAATTTTGTGCTTAAGAACGTTCATTTCAGAAAATAGGTGGCAGTGGATCAGATGGTCTGTGAATCAGTTTTTTTACGTACTGCATGAAATTCTCAAAACAGAATGAACTGCAACTATCCAGAGGTCCGTGAATCAGTGCATCTTCACTCAGGTGTATGGTGCAATGAACGTTGAAGACAATTTGGTCTTTTCTATATTAAAGTGAAAACTTATCCACAAACCATTCCAGCTGTTCCTTTGCAAATTCATTGTTTCGAAGATAATCTTGTGGATGTTGCAATAGTCGCATGGCACTGTGCAATGTGTTGAGGTGAATTAAATATTCTGGAGGCAAGAACTGTTGAAGAACTACAGCATAAAGGTAAAGTCCAAAAAGTCGGAGTTACGTCGCCTTCCATCGTTGAAGTTCATCCAAACCTCGCGGTTTTCGAACGAATTCGTCTGCTATCCACTCCCTTAATGATATCAGACGTTCGGATAAGTCTTTGATTTGTTTGCCACTGAGCCTTCCTGAATGGCGTTCAGATAATAATGATCTTATCATTCTCGGCACCACTCCTGAATCAATCATTTGCATCGCGTCTAATGGGATTTCTGATACCATTTTTACTTGTATTTCTTCCAAAGGTGAATCCCCTACATGATGTTCTTCATCAGCAAGATTCGCGAAACTTTCTTCTGTCCTTGACTCGCTATCTGTCTCCAGGAAGATCATTTTGTGGTATACGTATTGGCACTCAACAATACATCTGGAACATGCGGAATATCCGTTATGTGACTTTGTACAAGTTATGAAGCTTCTAGCAGGACTATCCGCTATCACTTGCGACAAGATTACAGTCACGTAACGTCCTTTAAAAAGGAATCCTGTCTCATGCAGATTCTTATATTCCTCTACGAAACTTTCGAGGAATTCGAAAGCTAATTTTGGCTTTTCTCTGCCATGGTGATAAGAAATCCTCCAGAAGGCTGGGGTTTTGTTATTTTTGCGTGTTGGGTCCATTATTGTTCTTTGAGCTTTTAGAAAGTGGTAGCCCGTCAAAATGAATTTGTATTACTATTTCTGTTACATCGCTTTCGTTGAAAAGCTTCACCTCATGCAGCAGCGCTCTCTCCAAGCCAAAGCGCATGAATTCGCCAGAACCACAAGGGATAATAGAAGATGTTTTGCGATGGGTGCCCAACAACGTCCTGCTGTCATTTGGAAGCTCAGTGTGACCGGCTTCACGTGAAACTTTTAGCCAGTCGTTTACTGCTTGCCTAGTCATTTGCTGGTGAATGCAAAGCATAGAAAATTAGTCCCAAAATGTTGGTGCAGGTACTGGACGATCATCATCATCATCGTCATACCGATGTAATTTATCCTCCAAGTCAGACTCTTCTAGAATTTGCACATCTTCTAGAAATGCTTTTTCAAAGTTCTTCATGGCATCAGGGACGTCTTCAGGTATTTTTGAAACTACATCTGTAGTGTAAAGATCGTTTCGCCCATCTTCTACAGGAATATCTTTCCCTTTGGAACCATTTTGCACAATGCGATCATTTCTAAGATTATTCTCATCATCCAGAACTGGACATTCTAAAATCCTACGTCTTTTTTGCCTATCTGACAGTAGTCCCCCCGACTTCCGCCATCCTAGAACTGCTGTCTCAGGCGAGAAAGCGGTTGCGACATTTGTCACAATGTCTTTTGCCGACGGGTGTTTACGTTTGGATCCCCCCGATTTGGGACCAAAAATTTTTGGAGACAACCCTCGACACCGGACTGAAACCGAAAGTTTGGGTTATATTATAACTTTCGCCGAGGGGGAAGGGATAAGGGAAGGGAGTGGAAGTGGAAGGGAAAGGAGGTACAGGAGGTGAAAGAGTTTGTGTACCTGGGCTTCGTGTTTCGAAGGAATGGGGGAGTGGATGGTCACATAAAAGAGAGAGTGAGGAGGGCAAATGTGGTGATGAGGCAGGTGTGGGGGTTGGGAATGAAGTTATTCGCAGATGACTTTGGAAGGAGAATGAAATTGTTTGATTCACTAGTGATGAGTGTGCTATTGTATGGGGTAGAGGTGTGGGGGTGGAAGGAAAGTGAAGAGGTAAATAGAACGCAGGAGAGGTATGTAAAGTGGACCCTGGGGTTGGCAAGGAACACGCCTAATTATATTGTCAGGAGGGGACGGGGAGAACGAGTGTAGGAATTCTAGCAGGGAGCCGGGCGTGTAAATATGAGGAGAAATTTTTGGAAGAGGGGGGAAGTAGGCTGGTTAGGGAGTGTTGGTGGGAGAAGGAGAACAGGGGAGGGGGTGGGAAGATGGAGGCGGAGAGGGAACGGTATTTTAGAATGAATGGATTGCAGATGGATGAAGTGAGAAGGATGCACGAGGAAGGAAGGAAGGTTTATGAATTGGTTAAGCAAAATAGCATGGAGAGAGAGAAGACAGAAGGGGAAGAGAGAATAAGAGAGTCAAGATTTAACGGGAACTATGTGTGGATTATGCCAAGGGCAAGAGCGCAATATTTGTGTGTGAAAGGAGAGAAAGGAAGTCAGGAACTTATAGCGAGGATGAGGTGTGGTTGTATGGAGGGTTTCAATAGGTTTTGGCTCTCTCGAGAGAAGAGGATGTGTGAACTGTGCGGAAAGGGGGATGCAAGAGTGGAGCACTGGCTGGAGTAGTGCGGGGAGGTGGAAAGAAGTGAGATAAGCATGGAGGCATTGTTGCATGAAAAGGGGGGAAAAAGGGCAGTAGCATGGGTGAAGGGAGTGGTGGGTAAGATGGTGATGAAGAGAAGGAAGATGTAAATATTGTAAATAGTAGATAAGTAATAGGTATTAGCTGCGAAAACAGAGGTTGGCAAGCGAGGCAATGCGAAAAAGTAGGGACATGCGAGCGAGGCGAGGCGAAGCGAGGAAGGCAAGGCGATACGAGCGTGCGGCTTAGAGATAAGGAATGGATGGATGTTAGTTCTTAAGGGTTAGTTTTAAGGAAATTCTGTAAAAAATGGATGTGTAAGCAAGTCAATTTTTTAAGGCCAGCAGGCTGAAAAATAAACGTTTATCTATCTTATAACTTTCGCCTTCGGTTGAGCCATCTGGTGCAAGGAGGAGAACACACAAGGAGAAGGAGTGAGCCAGGGAGAATCAACAGCTTCTCACTAACCCATCGCTCCTCTTCAACGATCTCTCCGTTTTTGTCAAAAATGCACGTAACCTTAACGATGTAAAGACTTTTTGAAGAAAGTTTTACAATATCGCACCACTGAAACCGAAGAAAGACACTGAAAATAACATCCTCTTCAAAGAGCCTTTCGACAACCTTATAACACCTGAGAAGAAATGTCCATCAATCAGTCAAGAACTTCTGGTGGAAGAAGTTCAATTCTACACATCAGCATCTGACCAGCATTTCATTGACACTACCGAAAGTACGTTAACAAAAATAGGCACCAAGATCAAAGATCTCACTGGACTCAGACCAAACTTTTTCTGAGGACACGTGAGGCTTCCTCCTAGATGTTGCGCTACGATAAAAACTTAGAACGCTGCCACGTCGGCAGAAAAAAAATCAGTCCTCAAACTTCTTGTCGACGCCTCGTAGGAGCTTTATTATCTTATAAAATGATTTATGAGATTATCAAACTGAAATCCTTGAAATTTTGAAATGTAAAAATTCAGTTCGGCTCAAACGCATGAAAAAATATTTTAAATCTAGAAAATAAATGAAAAATGTTCATATCATCACGCTTTAATTGTATCGGATAAGGGATGTGATGTTTGTTAATCCTTTAAAATCTCATAAAATTTCACTGAAGTCGCTGAAATATTCAAAAACCAATTCAATCTTGAAATGTGGAAATGAGAAATAGTTTCAAAAAGCATTAGATGCAAAATCCGTCTGTTTAATACTTACAAAATATATAAAAAATTTATACCACTTTTTCTACGTAACAAATGTTTTTTCCTAAAATGTTAAATATAAACGAAGAGGAATTGAGTAACTTGATTGTCCTCCTTGACACTGATGTATCAAATACAAATACGATCTTATCATTCATGAGATAACGACTACAGTATATATATACTCTAATATTTCCACAAAAAGAATTATAAATGACGCACTTGAACAAACTGTTCAATAATACTGTAATCAGTTTGTCCTCTACTTGGAAATTATGAAGATCGTTTATAATCTTCTCCTCACTTTGGTGGTCATCTTCAATTATATTGGTGAATATAACAATTAAAATTATTATCGTCTATCTAATTGCATAAGATCGTGAGTAATGACATTTTGTAACCTCACTCTGATATGAATCTTTCCTCAAACCGTTCTCATTATCAATAATTTTAATACCTTCCGATTGAAAGAAAATGTGGGGCTCGGGAAGAAAAGTAGGGGAAGGGAATTGTTAGATGGGGAATTAAGGAATGAAGGAAGTAGAGGAAGAGGAAGTTTGGTAAGTCTCAGCTATTACAGAGAAAAATTATAATCCAGAACAATATTTTATTAGTGTTTTCTGTAACCAAATGTACGTTCTTCTCGAATCTGCTCACTATTGTTTCAATTGACATAGCTGACAACATGATGTATTAGGTGCGAAAATAAGTTCTCGCTGATCAACCAGACCATGTGCCATTGACAGCAATAAGTAATAATCGGACGGCGCAATATCTAGGGAATACGGCGGCTGGAGTAAACTTCCCATTTAAGCATTTCCAGGTAGGTTTTAACGGGTTCGGCAACGTGAGGCCGAGCGTTGTCATGCTGTAGACTCACTTTTTCGTGCTTCTGCTCATATTGTGGCCGGCTTTCGCGCAATGCTTGGCTCAATCGCATCGATTGAAGTCGATACCGTTTCCCAGTAATGGTATCGTTTGGTTTAACAGCTCATAATGAGTAACACCGACCTGGTCCCGCGAAATACATAGCATAACCTTCGCAGCGTGAATATTCGGCCGAGCCTATGACGTAGAAGCATGACCGGGCAGTTCCCATGATATTCTTCTCTTTGGGTTGCTGTAATGAATCCATTTTTCATCAGCCGTCACGATGCAATGGAGAAAAACCCTTCCTTTTTTGCTCCTGAAGCAGTTGTTCACAGGCGAAACAACAACGCTCAACGTCCCTTGGCTTCAAATCATTAGGAACCCAAGCTCCTTGTTTTTGAATAACTCCCAACACATGCGATCGCTTGGAAATTGCTTGGTGGGTAACTCCTAATGCTGAAGCAAGCTCTCCTTCCGTTTGGCAAGAAGAAACATCTAAAAAAAAATATATAAGAAAAATGAAGAAGAAAAAAATAGAAAAAAAACATCTCAACATCAAACATCTTCTTTGCGTTGTTTCACATAGCACAGCATCTCCAAAAACTTTTGGAGTTCTCGATGTGCTTCAGCCGCCGTATTCTGCGAATGAAAGAAGAAAATCAACATTTCCCGCAAATGACGATTATTTTACACAAAATCAGACATTTTCACACAACAAAAAGTATGACGCCAAAAAAAAGATCACTAATGTGTCACAACGGTTTGTTTACCATATGTCTATGCTTGGTTTATGGCGTTTTGGATATGTCCAAATTGACACGCCTTTATTGCTGGAGCCATCTATTGACAAACAGCGAGAACATATTTGCGCACCTAATAATTTTTCTGTGGCTCCAGCTGGCAAGATGTCTGAATGCCAACCCTATATGAAATACCTAATAGATTACGTCAGATTCTTTCTCCTCACCTCAGTGAAACATTCGCGGAAGTATGTTCGAAAATATATCTGAAACATATTTTATCTTTAATTTTTTGGATACTTTGAAAGAAATGTAATAGCCTATGTATCTTCTTGCAGAATTAAGTTCACAGTCAGGCTGTAACCCGAATGGCGAACGAAGTCCAGGTATTTCTGGATGCGGATCATCTGACACTCCTGCCGGATATAATTCTCTTGCCAGGTCTCCTCCTCCTGAGGAGTCTCCTGTTCGAGCCAGGTCCAGGTCTCCTACTACCGGGCCTTCTTTCGATAGTTCTATAATATCTAAACGTGGTCACCTTGAACTAATTCGGCTCATTCCCAAGAATAATCCAACCCGAATTTTCGAACTTCGAAGATATACTTTTCCTGCCGATAAAATAATTAAATTGAAAGTAAAACCAAGAATCTTTAAGCGTATCCCAACCCAAGAAAAAATTGTGTTATCAACAGTCAATGGTGACATTTTTGCAACATTGGAGAATGGTAATTATCTCGTTGGAATCTACAATAGTCAAGGAAAACGAGTGACAATAAATATGGACAGTGGTAAGATTAGACGAATAGATGTAAAAGAAATCAGGGACACTCCAGTTGGCACCGATCTTCCAATCTTATGGAATTACAAACTAGTTCGTACCTCTCTCGATTTAAATCAGTGAAATTTTCAACATTTCCATTAGTATTAAGTTCATTAAAATGCAAAAAGCATCAAGAAATTGTATTTTATACTAATTCCTGTTACTTAATACTTTGAACATCAATGTCTATTGATTGACCTGTTTTATTAGCTTTTCTGTACTTCTGTATTCTATGAAACATGCAAATACAAATAGTACTATTTTCGTCCTAATTACTTATCATTTATATTAAGCCTTTATATAATTTTTCTAGAAAGTCACAATTTCTTCCAGCCAAGATATTGTTGCATCGTGAATAGTACTTCATAAGCAATTGGGAGAGTTCTGTTATATAACTAGGAAAGCCTCCTTCATCTCCCAAAAAAATATGATTATTTCGGAACATAAATTTTGTTTTCTTCAGTTTTTGATTCCGTATGCACAGAATTTTTCTCGGATGTATTTCATTTCTTTCGTATACTATAAAACGTTTAAAACTCCTCGGAACAGGTGGTTTTCTAGGACGACATATAATTTCTAGAAATAAAAAAATCGAGATATTATCCTTGATGACATCCGGATGCACGAACTTCAAGAAGATTATAAAAAATTTTACTTTTAAGAATGAGGTGGCAAAATTTGTATTTTTCTTTCGTTGGATAACATTTAAAAAAATTCCTTATGTTTGAAGTAGAAAGTTTCGTCATTCCATAATTTCTATAGGTGATTTCCAGCTTTTGAAATGGAAGGGAACTTACAAATCTTTATATGGCCTCCCCACCAAAAACAAAAAACTTCCTTAAGATCTACTCCTGCTTCGAATTCGAAGAATTTAAAATTATGAAAACAATTTTCAAACATTGATTATAGTGATAAATAAAAAGCGATTAGGAAATCCGTTGATTCCTCTTTAGTCACCTTGAAGGTGAGAGAGACAAACAATTTCGTAACTAACTATATAAATTGTCAGAAGACAAAGATAAAAATTTTCTACATCGTCGCGCTTTAATAGTATGAGTTGAGATAATTTCAAAGTCATGGTTAAGAAGTTAGACGTCAATTCGATAAATGTATTTGTATGAATGTTTCTAATCTAAAAAAGAATTATACCGCTTGATTAAGTTGTCTTCTCCAAACATTGCGTAGTGATGAGGAAAATTGTTTTCAATTACGCAAGCTCTGCTTATAATTCCTTCTCTCGTTAATGTCGTGAAAATAGGACAAAAACTTAAATAATTATCAAAAAACACAAATGAAAATTTGCTATACTGTTACGGTTTAATTGCATCCGATAAGGAATATGATATCTATTACTTATACTTAATCAGAAAATTTCAAAAGCATTTCAAGAAGATGGAATTGAAGATTAGCCTAGACTAATTACTGATTTGAGCAGATAAAAGAGAGGAGGGGAATGGTTAGAAATAATAAATTGGGACTTACCGATTTTTATTCCGTTTGAATAAGTTGAAATTACAAATTATTCCCTTGAAGTTAGGCTGATGGAATCCTCTGTATCCTGGTTATAGTGACCTTGAAACCTCGGAATTGACCCTTATCAATGGTTCCTTGGACAGGAAAGAACCTTGGATATCGCAAAAAAAAAACTTTTGGTCAACTTAAAAAAGGGCAGATAGATTATGTCTGCAAGGGATGCAGTTTTTCGACTACAAGTGCCACCTCTGCGGCAGTTGATACCAACCCTGCAGCCAATTATGAGATTAGTGATTCTCGTGACGTCGAAAATGAAAATTCCGTACCCTTCACTCCCAATTCCGTCAATGCACCTGCTTTACCTCTGGGTTTCTTTAAATTTTTACGTCAAGCGGTCTCGGAGGCCCAAAGTGAGATTTTAACGAGATTCAGTGAATTCGAAACCTGACAATAGGATTTTAATGAGAAGTTAAAATCTAACCTTCTGAAAATAAAGACTGACATCTCCAACAACACTCGTCGTATTGATACTCTTGAAGCCGGCTCTAAAGTAGAAATTGAGGAAATTTGTACTATTCAAAAGGAAGCTAAAGACCTTAAGGCTAAAATGGTTGCGCTTGAGCATGAGTAGTAAGGCATCGCTCCGACCAGACACCCCTTCCACTACTCCCTAACCCCCTCACCGCACTATGGCGGTAACCTCTTGCCCGTGATTGTGTGTCTATGAACATATAACGCCCTTCAGTTTATAAGACCCTTATTACCTCGCTCTAATGGTCTTTCTTTTACAAGAATTTTCAACATTTTTACTATCCTCACAATCACCCTCGGAAACAGGTGTTTTGTGTTACGAGCGAATTTTGAGAAATTAAATAAAAAATAATGTGGCTCGAAATATTATTTCAAGTCACATAAATTGAGAGCAATATAGCTCTCCAAGTCTCCCCGTCCGCTCGTAACCGGAGAACATGCTACAAGAATGCTGACGTAGCATTCCAAGCTCTCGAAGGTTAACAACGAGCTGGCTTGCAAATGAAAAGAGCAATGACTTAGGAGAATAATTCTAATTCTCGAAAATTAAAATTGTTCTCCGATCAAATTATGCTCCCATCTTTCCTTTTTTTTTGGCGTTTAAACTTAGAATACCTTCTCCAACCCACTCAATGATGTGAGGGTGGATTGCGGGAAGAAAATGTGTGTATGTATTTTGCATGAATGACGCAAACTTGAGCCTAGACCTAAAACAAGAACGACGATAAAACATTGTAAAGCATTTTTCCTAGAAACCTACATCTAGAAAAGAAAGGAAACATTGTAAGGGTCCAAAAGGAACGAGGGTGTGATTACGCTCGCTATGACACACATGCATGCAACGGGCACCTGGTCCGCTCTCCTTCTTTCTGACGCTTCAACCATCGCCGTCTCACTCTCCGTGTGTAGCTATGCTGCCACGACGAGAGCATAACTCGACGCTCGCACACGGTCTTGCCTCCTCCTCCCTACCTATATTCTCGGCATAAGCGCGTCTCTCTCCTTGTATACAAGCAAGTATACTCTACACCATAACAGTTCAATGCACCTCGACTCTCTTCTTTTCCTCTTCCTCTTCACGCGCTATTCTCCTATAAGTCCATCTCGCTCCTCATCCCACATGCTGCCCGCCATGATCCGACAGCACGAACACGTGAGGCATCAAAACAAAGCCACGTGCTTACCCAGCAATGGTGCTGCGCTAAAATGCTCAATTCCTTAAATAGAAAATTTAGGTTGGAAATAATAAATACTAACTCTAAGTTGAAAATTCCAACCTGCATCAGTTTGATGCAAATTGAATTAAGAATTTCTCCAACCAATATAACAAAAACTTCGAAGCACTTTACCTCCGTAAAATGCTGACGAAGTTCCTGTTTCAAAAGAACAAAACTCGAAAGGAAAGCATTTAGCAATACCATTCTCGCACACTTAAGAAATCAAGCTACCTGGGTAGATAAAAATTGCAAACGCTGCTTCGGCTCTCACGGCGTATCCCTACCTTCCCAAACCAAATTCCGCAATTTTGCAAAAATCCCTACCCGAGTAACCCCAACTATGAACCGTCGAGGTACATTGAATACTATTCAAAGTCGCAGTAACTTGGGCAACCTGGCACGGGCCAGAACTACCCAGACTTTTGTCCGTCCGGTGTCGGAATCGAACAAATCAATTCTTTTTGGGAAATCTAGCCCATAAGACGCGAAGCCCCGGTCCGGGTCAACGAGACTTTATTCTTATTAAATTTTCGGTACAGGAACGGGAGTGAACCGCCGAGATTGATGGGTTAACCGCGAGAATTTGATTTTTACGATTCGGACGTAAAACCAAAAGAAAATCTCCATCCGACGGGAGTAAAGGCAGTAACTTGGGCAACCTGGCACGGGCCAGAACTACCCAGACTTTTGTCCGTCCGGTGTCGGAATCGAACAAATCAATTCTTTTTGGGAAATCTAGCCCATAAGACGCGAAGCCCCGGTCCGGGTCAACGAGACTTTATTCTTATTAAATTTTCGGTACAGGAACGGGAGTGAACCGCCGGGATTGATGGGTTAACCGCGAGAATTTGATTTTTACGATTCGGACGTAAAACCAAAAGAAAATCTCCATCCGACGGGAGTAAAGGCAGTCTCCTGAGCAACCTGGCACGGGCCAGAACTACTCAGATTTTTGTCCGTCCGACGTTGGGTCCTATCCTTGGCACCGGAATTCTAACTTTCGACCACGTAACGGGAGTGAGCCGCCGGAATCGATGGGTTTTTGATTATTAAAATTGGGTTCGCGGTCCGGACGAAAAAAATTCGAGAATCTCTATCCAACGGGAGGTAGGACCGTAACGGGAGCGATCAGTTCTTTTCGCGTCCTATTCGACCTACTCAAAAACAAAATTTGAGTTTAGTCTAGGAAAAGTTCGCCCCTTTTCGAATCTCAAAACGAAAAGGAGCAATTTTCTCGGAAGGCTTTAATTCACTTTTACGAGAAGTAGATATAATTTCTACCTCCCGTAAAAGCGAATTCACGGAAGGTGACAGGTGTTTGCGCGTGTTTGTGTGTGTCGCGAATACCCTAAAAGACTAGAGTGGGTTAACCAACCCACGGAAATTAAAGGTTTTCGCCCGCTCTATTAAGGGAGGAAAATTCAAAAGGGGCACCTTGGTTCCTTTTGTGTCCAGTCTTCCTACCCGACGAGCGGTAGTTTTAGTGCAACGACGAATTGGTAAAGTGTATCGTTCCTTTTTGCTATTATATTTCTTCTTTTCCTCTACCTGTCGACACATTCTACCTATTGTAGAATGTGCCCTATCTTTCGAATCTTGCTCTTATTGTAATTTTCTCTATTTCTTTTTGTCTTGAATAAACCTCATTATTGTTATAACAATTTGGAAACACAAGCTCATTTCTAATTCGGCAAACCCGCGAAACCCTAATTTCTCATTGCAATTCTAAATAGCCGGGACAACAACTGTCAGTCCGAGAGTAGGGGTACCAACCCACATAAAAATAAAAACAGGAAAGTCGAGTCTCTCGCCCTTCCTTCAGTTTTGGGGAAGCCTCCCCCAGCGTGTCGATACTAGGCAGCCTTTATTTACGGGTCCTTTGTTTTCAATGGGTTTAAAAATAAAATCTATTTAGTTCGTACGTGACAAACTGATGGTGGCAGCGGTGGGGCCTACCCCTGCTGTTGTCCACCCCGGCTTTTGCTACTAGTAACTTTGTTACTAGGCAGCTATAACCTCCCTTCAACTCTAAATTCGAACTTATAATCATAACTTCAATAATTACATTTTTAAAAACAGCTATAATTTTTGTATTTTATGTGTGTCTCGTCATTTTCAATGTCACAATGCTAATAATCGAATTAATTTTTGAAAATGAATACTTCCAAGTTAAATCAAAAACCCATGGGCATTAACTTGCCGGGGA
>CAKNXH010000936.1:0-26840 GCA_932178445.1 Andricus quercusramuli
ACCATTTAGAAGTAGTTTTTTTTCCTGCGTTTAGAGATTGTATCGCCAACGGCGATACCACGCTGAAAACACCTTTTCCCGTAAGAGCACTGAAGTTACGCAGCGTTGGGCGCGGTTAGTACTTGGATGGGTGACCGTTCGGGAATACTGCGTGGTATTGCCCCGTCATGGGTGTGGTGGACCCACACTGGTAGTATTTATCCACCTAGAAACACTACCCGAATCGGGTAGTTAGGCAATGAACTTTCGAGTTCGAACTGTTAATCAATTCTTTTTAGAGATTTAAAAAGAACAATTTTACCTTTTTTATATGAGAAAAACTTTTTTAATATTCAAAATACAACAATACGATACCTAGCGTATTTGTTCGCGTCTTTGAGACTCATCGATCGACCTATTGTTGAAATTTTCATGACCCACCAGTACCGATTTATGAAGTTTCAACAAATGGTTTATTCTGTTTATATAAGAAAAACTTTTTTGATATTCAAAATACAACAATACGATACCTACCGTATTTGTTCGCGTCTCTGAGACTCACCGATCGACCTATTTTTGAAACTTTTATGACCCACAAGTACCGATTTATGAAGTTTCAAAAAATGGTTTATTCTGTTTATATAAGAAAAACTTTCTTGATATTCAAAATATAGCAATATTACATGTAGAGTATTTGTTCGCGTCCTTGAGACGCATCAATTGACCTATTGATGGACCTTTTATTACCCACCAGTACTGATTTATGAAGTTTCAAAAAATGGTTTATTCTGTTTATGTAAGAAAAACTTTCTTGATAATAAAAATACAGCAATATGACATGTAGAGTATTTGTTCGCGTCCTTGAGACGCATCGATTAACCTATTGATGAACCTTTCATGACCCACCAGTACCGATCTACGACATTTCAAAAAGTGGCTTATTCTGCTTATATAACAAAAACTTTTTTGATATTCAAAATACGACAATATTATATCTAGAGTATTTGTTCGCGTCCTTGAGCCGCATCGATTGACCTATTCATGAAACTTTTATGATCCACCAGTACCGATCTGTGAAGTTTTAAAGAATGGTTTCTTCTGTTTATATAAAAAAACTTTTTTGATATTCAAAATACGACAATATTACATGTGGAGTATTTTTTCGCGTCTTTGAGATGCATCGATTGATCTATTGATGAACCTTTTATGACTCACCAATACCGACATATGAAGTTTCAAATAATGGTTTATTCTGTTTATATGAAAAAAACATTTTTGATATTCAGAACACCACAATATTACATGCAGAGTATTTGTTCGCGTCATTGAGACGCATCAATTGACCTATTGATGAACCTTTTATGACCCACTAGTACCGATTTATGAAGTTTCAAAAAAATGGTTTATTCTGTTTATGCGAGAAAAACTTTGTTCATATTATGAGTACTATAGTACTGTATCTGACATGTTTATTTGCGTCTTCGAGGCACGTCGAATAACCTATTGACGAACCTTCTATAACCGCTTATGATCTAGCAATACCGATTTTTAAATTGAAAAAATATATTGTTTATCTTGTTGATATATGGAAAGCTTTTTTAATATTGGGAATACAACTAAAATCTATATAATATAGGGTAAGGAGGGGCAGCGTCGACCAGTTAACAGCCAATTACTTTTTTAAAGTTAATAAGATGTAGAATTGATCCACTTTTTTTCATTTCAAGTCCTACATTATTGTATATCATATTTCTATAAGTATTAATTACATTAATGAAACAATGATTTAATAATTCAATTATTTCCAACAAGCTGTATTTCGTCGCCCTTGCCCCACACCCGAGGGCAAAGGCAACCGCAGCTTTTTATGAAAATCAAAACATCTGAAGATGGCAACACATGATGGTTCACGTCTGTGGTAATTTATATACTGGAAAAATTACCTTAAGACATTTCCAGCAAGAAGAATAAGTTATTTTTAATAAAAATAGTGATAACTATGATATAACCTCTGATGCGTTGACATTGCACTAGAGACGGACTACGCGCAAAGGTTTCTACCATACCAACACAAAACACCCGCTCTACCGACCGGATTTATAATAATAATATTTAATAGTTTCTTGCATGTAGCCCAGAATATAAGTGGCTGTTCTACATTACCAATCACTTATCGACAAAATTTATGATACTTTCATAAACTAAGCACGTGTGAACTATTATTTGGGTTGGGCCTGCCCCACTGATGAGGCCTCAATTATTTACGATATTTGATATATTTGGACTTGAATTACGTTCAACTATTTTAATTACGTAATGTGATATTGTTTTATCTGTCAAAATATCAAATTTTCGTACTGTAAGTATTGCCATTAATGTTGAAAACTTTATATTTCGGCCAGCGAATCTTCCATTCTTTCGTTGTCAAAACTGTTTTCTGCATAATTTTTCTTTTACATCGTTAATTTTCAAGATTTGAGTACGTAACACTATCTTTATGATAAAATAGATTTATTTAATGCAAAGTAATATTAAAATTGTTAAATAATAGCGTTGTTATAAGCAAAGTTGCCTTCGCCCCACCGGTTGGCGCTCCCACTCCTTACCCTATTTGTTCGCGTCTTCGAGACGCATCGATTGCCAAAAGTAAGAACTTCATATGATCTACCATAACCTACCAATATCGTTTTTAAATTAAAAAAAAATAGTTTCCTTGTTTACAAAAGGATTTGTTTATATTGGGAACATAACAGTACTGCATTTGATGTAATTGTTAGCGTCTTCGAGGCGCGTGGATTGATCTTTTAACGAACTTTCGAAGAGCATAAGTAATTAATCAATATCTGCGCAGAAAGTTTTAAGAAAAGTTACATTGTTTCTATGAGGTTTTACTTTGAAATATAAGAGTACGGCAGGTTAAAAAGTTGTTCATTGTAACAGAACACATGAATTGACATTTTGGTGGGCCCTCTGATTTTCTGAGAATAAAATTTTTGGGAAGGACAGAAATATAAGCTTGAAAAATATTGAAAGTGTCCATTTTCCTATTGTTAGGGAGAACCTCCCTCTGTGAGGAAGCAAATTTATTTGATAATTATGAGGAAGCAAAATGCTAATGAAATGAGCACAAATAAATACACCCATAGTGAATACGTCTATAGTACTTCGCAGCGGTATTTTATTTTTTGCCGAATTTTTTTCATAGCGTTGATACAGATATAAATGTCATATTGAAAATTGAAAAGATTCTTGTTCAACTTTTTTCCAAAATTATCTTTCTACTTTTAGTGTTTTAGTCCTTCTTTAATAAACAAAAAATTTTGTCAAGAAATATTTGTAATTTTCTTTAGTAGTGTAACATACCCAATAAAATTCGAACTAAAATCCCAATTTCACAAGATTGTACATTTGTAACTGTTTGAAAAAAATGGAGTCCATTATAAAGGTTCCAGTGATATTGAAAAACACACCAAATTAAAAAAATTATTGTACTATTCCCGAATTCATTAACAAAATAATTTGTCTGTGTAATTGGATATATTCAAATGTTATTTACCAATTATTATTATGCACTTGCATTTTTATCGTAAAAATGAGGTTCATTAACCTCTCCAACTTTGAATTGGAACTGTTGAAAGTTTTTCGTATTTCACAATGAAAAAGAAAAACAAAAAACAGATATCACATACCTTGAGTCTGATTTGCAATTAACCTGTCATAATTTATCATCAGAAGTAATAAACATTTTTTTCATTCATAAAAAATTTCAACAAAGGTGTTTTACGCAGGGAAAATGAAAATCAGAAGACCAGCTGACACAATAAATTACGAACTGGAGTTTTCTAGAAGAATCTCAGTTTCTTTAAAAATAATTGATTAAAGCAATAACGGATGCTAGGAGGCGGGGGCGGAATCGACAATGAGTTCGCTAATAAACACATGCCTATAACCTGCCCAAGGACATGATCTATTACTGTACAAATTTTCACGACTTTTCGTGCAGCGGTTCAGAAGTTATAAAAGGACAAACGTACAGATTTTTGCATTTTCATAATATAAATAAATAAATAAATAAATATATATATATATGCATATGTATATATATATTGTATATATGGATATATAGATAGATAGATAGATAATATAATTTCATTTTGCGGTAAAAAAATAACAAATTTTTCTGTTAAAAAGTCATCTATTTTGTTGAAAATGCAGGATTTTTAATTGAAATGTTAAGCATTGAAAGCCACGACACCTAATATTGTTACCTAAATTTCAGAATGGAGTCTTAAATCTAAACAAATTTTACTGAATTTAATCGAATCAATTTTAAGCTATAACAATTATAAGCATTCATTTCTACAGTTATTCAAATTTTGTTTTTCAATTATTTTATCAGTCGAAAGTTATGATTTGCATGATACCGTGAAACTGTGAAAAAAGTGGGACGATGGTCGTGTCAGCTATAAGGTTGGACCCGCTTTGATTCCCGCCTCGCACTCTGGAAGAGCTTCGGCGGCCCATGCGGTGAAGTCATGGGACCGGTACCTCTAGAGTCTAGAGAAGAAGGTTCTCTTAAGTAATTAAAGTCGTTGTTCTTGGTGGTTCGGAGCTCACCTAAAATGTAGATCCTCCTCCCGCCACCAAGTGTGACCATTAGCGTGTCCATTAGTTACCGTGAAACGAGGAAATAGAATTGCTAAAATTAAAATACCTTAGTAGTAATTTTAACTTGAACTTCGAAATAAAAAAATTTTTTTAATGACTGATAAAAATAAAGTGAACGAAACAAGTCTGGTGATCCTACCGAACAATGCGTAAAAACAAAGCCTATTCAGAATCTGATACCATAGGATATTCTGCGTGACATGTATATTAATTTGAATTTTAGTATCAATATATATTGTTGTTCACTTACCGAAATATATTGAGCATTTTTTAATTACTTTTACTAATGTCTATTTCTTTGTAAAGTAAGTTTTTGTGAATTATCATCTTAGTTATTTTGATTTTTGAATTATAAAATTAAGGAAGTGAAAAAAGTAATTTTTCAAGTAACTTAAGTTACTTTATCTAGTAACTGTAGCTAGTTACTCAAAAAAGTATCTTACCCAGCAGTGATTGCTAGTATAAAATTGGTTATCAAATGGTATAAAATTTTCCGATCTCCCCCTCCCCAGGTTACTTCTCAGGATCCAGGCCAGAATTAGTAGTGCCACTTTAATGATTGTAGTTTATTTTTGCTTATCGGAAATGGGCTGTTGGAAAGCCTCAACTTATTTGAAAAATGATTGGCGCCACTGAAATTAACAATATCAGTCTTGTCGATATATGTGCGTTCATGAGGAATTGAGGATCGCCACCGCAGCTTTATTTTAGTCCTTTTATTGCTCAAACGTTCCCTCTTTTCAACAGGTTTCGAATGCTCCTTGTCCGCGTTCCCCTCGTTCCGCCGTGCGGCGCCGGGCGCGAGACCAGCCGGTAGCGTGTGTTGTATTGTCAGTTATTTCCCGGCAGCGCTGCCGTCAGTCGCGGGGGTCATGCTATCGTTCATTTTCGCTCATATGCCTCGCACGAGAACCTATATACCGGAAAAGTGAAAAAACTAACACCAACCCCCCCCCCCCCAACCGAATATAACTCTCCGATCGCAGGAGTGAATTGCGGAAATCATCAAAAAGCGCGGGACCGGATGCTGTCAATTGTCACTGACTCTGACTTGCGAGTTTTGTTGCATTCTGGTCTTCCCCTATTTCCTTTCTTCCGGTATCAAAATAATATCCTCTTTCATCAATCTTTTCACCAAGAAATATTTAGAACCGGTGTGTGACGTCTTAAAAAGTGCCTTGTAAATATATTAGGTAAAACGTACAGATTTCAGTCAATACGATCTTGAAAAGTTAATTTTATAAAAAAATTATTCTAACGGCTTTTCAGAAAGAGCAAATTTGATTTCGAAGTTGTACTTTCGTAGGCCATCTGAGTTGAAGTGGTGAAAACGTCAGTGAATTCGCATAGTGGGATGTTTTTTGTCGGATGTCAGTCTATACATCAAGAGAATTGCGACGAGACACGATGTTAGTATTCGCGCGAGTGATGCGTTTACATCCTGGGGTATGATTGAACCTAGGAAAACGTGTTTTAAAAAATAAACAACATTGAAAGCGTCAATTGAGGAAGTCAGCTGGGATCGCCATATTTGTTTTGGTTCTCCCTCCACTCCCGTTCCAAAAATTTTTAAACATGAAACGACAGTCTAATTCAAATACCAAGAGGAAGATTGTTGACAGTTTTACTCCTTCAAATAGCGAAGTCTCTCGGAGATTTCAACGATTGTTTAGTGCGAGTGCAGTGTCTATTTTTTTATTTTTCATTTGATTTCCGCGAAATGGAGTAGAGTTTGAGTATCAAATGTTGTTTACGTAACGAAAGTGTCGGATGTGTGAAAACGTCAGAACGAATTACGAGGTCGTTTGTTCGCGGTGGATACGTAATCGTAATTTAGAGGACGATGAGAAGGTAGATGTCATCGATAGTGACAGTGACCTTGGAATTCTAACCTATTCGGGTCACCAGGTACTCACGTACTCGGTAAGAATAGAAAGTTTTTTCGCCCTCTCGCGCGGTATTTAGGCGAAGGAATTCCGGACCTTTGTAAATATGGTGCAGTGTTTCTTTTTCGCGAGCTATATACGTGATGTCGAGAAAATATTTGGAGAGGCGATCTACGTTACGAGCCGTCGATTTTAAGCTAACTCGAGAGCTATAGCGACGGACGTGGATAAAAAAGACCATCGGAAGTGCGAGTGAAAAGACTGAATAGCCACGAGCGAGGGGACGAAGAGAAATGACTGGAATCATTGAAAATCGAGTCTAAATTCAAAGAAGAATTATGGCATGAGCGAAGGAGAAACACGATAGTTGTCAGCGGACAGGACTGATCTATGTCGGATGTTGTGACGCGTGAATCGTGATGTCGGCTTGAAAGAGTTGCTTTGACAGGAAGATTCAAGGTGACGATCTGACAACGATCATTGGGATTATTATATCATTATCATCATGGCTTACGTACTTTGGCGCGTTTTGATGAAGAAGTACTCCAAAGTGCGATTGGGCATAAGAAATCTGCCGGTGAGTTTTTTTTTAGTTTACGATTTTGTGAATATCAACTTTTTCAGCGAAATTGGATACCTTTAGTTTCCCTTGTGGTTTTTTTTTTGATCAAAGGGAAGTTCTGTACACTGGTTAGTTCCCCTTTAAGAGGTAGAGCTTGAACTTGAGAGCTATTGTTGCCCTTTTTGTATAAGCCCTTCATACACGAGTCTCTCTTTTTAGGTTCGGATACTTTTTTCTTCGGAGATAACAATTTAAAAATTACCAACTGCGGTGGTTGTTTAACCTATTTATATTTACAGTTTAATTATATTTTATATATTTTTATATTTACAGTTTAATTACTTTAAAAAAAAATACAATTAGAGAGGCATGGTCTTTTTTTACAGGCAACATTTTTTCACCAATTAGTGTGGAAAGGTTCTTGAGAAATGGGGAAGGCTACCTCAAAAATATTCAGTTTTTAATGATTTTTCATTCTTTCGAAATATTTGGAATGCTTTTAAACTCTTTCAAATCGCTTTGAATTGTTCTTACTTCCTTGAAATCTTCTGAATTCCTTTGAATTCCTGGTATATCTGAATTCATCTTAATTATTCTCTGACTTATCTGAATTCATTGCATTCGTGAAATTAAGAAGAATTCAAGGAACTCCAGAAATTCTATGAATTCCAAAAGATCAAGGAATTCAGGGAATTCAAGGATTTCAGAGCGTTTAGAGAATTCAGAATATTCGAGGGATTTAGGGACTTCTGAGAATTTAAGGATTTCAGGAACTTCTGAGGATTTCACGAACTTCTGAGAATTTCAGAACGCTCACGAAATTTAAGGATTTTAAGGAATTCACAATATACAAGGAACCCGGCGAATTAAGCATATTTAAGGATATCAGAGAATTATGGAAATTTAGGAATTTAGATAATTAAGAGAATTTCAGAGCATTAAAGGAATTCAAGGAACTCAGTTATTTTCAGGAATTCGTAGAATTTAAGAAATTCAGAATATTCAAGGATTTCAGGGGATGCAGAGAAATCAAAGAATTTAAGAAATTCAGAGAATGCAAGAAATTTAGAATATCAAAGGAATTCGAATTATTCACGGATTTCAGAAAATTCAGAGCATTTAGAGAAAAAATATTATAAGAAATTCAGGCAATTCAGAGAAATTGAGGAATACAGAGAAATCAAGAATTTCAGGGGACTCAGAGAAATCTATGTTTTCATAAAATTCAAGCAATTCAGAGAGGAGGACATTCGGATAATTCAAGTAATTTAAGGAAATTCAGAATTTTCCAAAAATTCAGAAAATTCAAGGACTTTACCAAATTCAAGGAATTTAGATATTCTCGAGGCGTTGACAACTCGTGAAGTCATGTGTACACTTGTAATGAAATCTCCTGAAATACCTGAAGTCACTTGAATTCGCTTGAAATCTCCTGAAATAATTTGGGGCCACCCATATACCACGTGGACAGTTGGGGGGAGCGAAAGTCCATGATGGGGGGGGGGGGGGTCTATCCCAAGTCCACGTGGACTAAGGTAGTCCAAATTTTGTTTTGTTTTTTCAATTTTCAAACATCACCAACAAATTCGTTCAAATCCAAAAAAAATATCAATGCGTTTAAAAAAAATGATATCACAGATACCTCAAGCATCGTATAGTTTAACACGTATTTTCCATAAGAAAGCAAAATCTTTTTGTAAATTTTATCCATAATCGTCAAAGTTGACCCTGTAAACTTTCCTACTGAATTAGCCATGGAATACGAATAGGAAATTACTTTTTGAAATTCACCCTCAGAAGTCCGTTTTATAGGGTCCCAAATAAACCCTATAAGTGAAAAATTGGATATGGCGAGTTTCTGGCACTAACTTTTTTTTTGTTTTCTTTTAGTAAACACTATTTCTAATACATAAAATATTACTTTATACTGATAATTCAATGTTTTTTAACAAATTTCTTAAACAATTTATTATTGTTTATAGCCATCTTATCTTAGAATAGAGTTAGAAAGTCGCGATTTTATCTGATTTTTTCAACTGATTTCCAACTTTTCAGTTAGAGTGACGCAATAATCAATTAAATTTGACAGAAATGATTGTTTAAACAGTTTACTATTTATAATAATATTCTCTTAGAATAATGTTGCAGTTTAATAAAGTTGCAATTTTTCAAAAAAAATTCCACATTTGGTACTTTTTCAAATTATAGTAAGGTAATAATTATATCAAGTTAACAAACATAATTATTTGAACAATGTATTATTATTTTTAATAATATTCTCTTTTAATAATGTTAGAAAGTTGCGGTTTTTTTTTGAAAATTTTAACCCTTTCTATTTTTCACTTAGAGTATGGTAATACTGAATGAAATTTGACAAAAATAATTGTTTAAACATATTATTATTGTTTGTAACTATTTTCTGCCATAGTAATGCTGCTTAGTTGCGGTTTTTCCTGAAATTTTCCACATGTCAATCTTTCGCTCAGAGCATGGTTATAATTAATGCAATTTAATAAACATTATTGTTTAAATAAATTATTATTGCTTTTAACTATCTTCCCCTATAATAATGCTGGATCGTTGTGGTTCTTTCTGAATTTTTTAAAACTTTTTGTCTACTTTTCATTTAGTGAGATAATAATTAATGCAAGGTAAAAAACATAATTGTTCGTGCAAATTAGAGCTTTTCTTTGACTTTTTGGTTATCAGAAGAATATTTCAAGTATCTGTTCTATTTCAGAAAACTATATTCTCAAAAAGAAAGATTGTTAAAAAATTATTCTCTCTATTGTTTATTTATTACTTGTTCATAACGAAAAATCCAAAGCAATGTTAAAAATTTAAGAAAAACCGAAACTTTCTGGCAATTATCTAAGAGAAGATAGTTATGAACAATAATAAATTGTTTGAAAAATGATGTTTGCTAATTTGCATTGTTTATCATCTCACTTTTATTGTAAAATTCGGAAAACCCGCGACATTCTAACTCTCTTCTATGAGAAAATGGCTAAAAACAATAATAATTTATTTAAACAATTGATTTAAACATACAATTGAAGGGTAGAAATGCAAAAGGAGTCAAACGCCAAATTTTCGAAATCGTGTTTATCAGCTCAAAAAATCAGATAAATTCTATTACACATGTCTGCCAACTGATTTTTTTGGGGCATCATTTTTCAAAATTCCCACTAAAAAAAGAACAGCTGGAGGGGTCAAGCGCCAATGTGTACTTGATCCCGATCGATCGTCGCGGCTGCGCAGTATCGAGAAATCACGATCGTAGCAGACGAGCGGACGCGTGTGTTTGGCTTGTGTTTTTGTATTCACAGTCCGAGAAGCTTTTCTAACCACAAAGTAAAACATCAAATTTCATTTTTCTCGACACCGGCAGATTATTTTTAATTACTATTGGGTCCCTTCCGTTCAGCACTAAATAACCTAAAACCCAATTCCTCATTTTTTGGAAATATGCAAAATTATTACTGCTATCGTCATTTAAAGTTGAAATGTCAGTTTTACACCATTTCGAAGTCATAATTGGATTTTCAAATTTCGCAAAACTGCATGATTTTTTTTAAAACAAACTTCTTGGAAATCAATTCGGCCATTCAATAGCTAGAATTCAAGTTTTTAGTTTTTTCTTAAACTGCAAATTGACTCCACAATTAATGTTGAAAGATGTTAAAAGTCGATACGGACCCAAAATCTAACCTCGAAACGTGACCTGTTTCATTCACTTTCTCGAAACCGGATAGCTTTTTGTGAGTAACCTTTTTTTTAGTTTGATAGAGCATGAAAGTACCTCGAAAGCACTTTCTTATTTTTTTCTTAAATGGTCCCGCTGAATTTACAACATGTTTTTAGTCTCTCCTGAAAAAATTGAAAAATGGCGCTTGACTCCTTTTGCATTTCTACCCCTCAATTATCAATGGAAAGTAGTATTTTATGTATTAGAAACAATTTGTATTAAAAATCCGCAAAAAAATGATAATTAGCGCCAGCAACTCGCGTGAAACTTCGTGGGGCTGGCGGAAGCTCCCTATCTCACTTTTTATTAAAGATGGAAAAAAATCCACTTTTTCATGAATAATTAGATGCAAAATGAACATGAAAAAGATTCACAATTAAAAACTAGACTTCCAAACTACCTCACTGTTCGGAAAATGCAATAATCTAAATAGGTTGGTTCAGAATCACCCACATATCTGAATATCAATTTTTTACGAATTTATTTTTGTGTGGATTCGAACAAATTTGGGAGCGATATGCATGAAAATGCGAAAAATTAATTTTCTAATGCATTTTTGGACCACCCCAACGTGGTATCGCGTTCTCCTGAATCTGCGTATTTTTTTAGAAACACATAAAAAACAAAAAAAATGTTCCCCAATTTTTGTTTGAACTTCCAACTTTGTTTGAACTTCTAACTGCCGAGTTTTTCTATTCTCGTTTCTTAATTACGTCCCAAGTTCCGTTGTCTACTTTTACTGCGAATGTTCTATTACTGCTTTTTACAAACGTGAAATTATATCCAATTTTTTAGGCACTTTTCTGTAGCTGCGTTTAACTCACCTACGAGATATTTCCACTTTTTATTATATGGACGGCCCCTTTAAAGTATGTAACTGGAAATCTCCTGAAATATCTGAACTCATTTGAATTCACATAAAGTCACTAGAATTCTCCTGAAGTCAGTGAAATCTCCTGAAGTAATTGAAGTACATATCCTGAAATATCTTGGAGTCAGAAGTAGGTTTACACCTAATTGGTCGAGTTGTCAACACCTCGGATATTTTTCAGGAAATCAGAGAATCTACTAAATTCTCATTGCCCTAAATAAAACAACTTAATTTTAATAAAGAAATGACAATTTTTAAGTTTTGAAAGCTCTGAATTGTTAATTTTAAAGGCTATACATTTGATATGGTACTATTTTTTAGTAATTGCAACGTCAAAAATTTCAATTTTAAACTCTCTAAATTCGAAAGTGAATAATTTTTAAGTTGTAAAATTCATTAATCTACAGTTTTAAATGTTTATAGTGAATTTTTTTCAATTGGTAAGCCTAAGAATAAAAGTGTTTCTTTCTTATAGACTAAGTCTTTAATTACACGTTGTTTAATATCGAAGACTTTGTGAAGATTTCAGGGCAAAATTAATTATTTAGCTAATCATTGTTTTCAATTATTTTTTCAACTATAAAATATGATTTTTTTCAAAATATACAATTTTGAAAGTTTTAAAAATGAAACCAAACTATTTTCAATGTTTCGATATATGCTGCTTTCAATTCAAGATTATTTAATTTTAACGATTACAGTGTGAAATAATTTAATGTTGAAAGTTTCATGCTGAAAGTTTACAGTTTTGAAAGATTTAAAAAGGGGAAAGTCATAAAACTTTTATAATATTGGAATTTAAAAAACAGGGTTAAAAAAGCAAAAGCACCTGACTTGAGCATTTAAAAAAATGAAAGTTAACTAATTTTCAAAGAGATTTGTGATCGCCGATTTTTTAATTCTCCATTTATTTATGTTTTGTATAACAACAAAGTTCACATTTTTTTATATAAAGAAAAAAATGAATGATCCTATTTTTTGCAATTACTAAAAATTAATGTACGACATAATGAAATCGCAGTAAAGACACTCGTTTTTGTTTGTTTAAAATATACGTAAAAACAATGTATAGTTACCATTTTCTTTCAAATTCAGAGCAATTGTTAACGTTATACCCAAATATAATAAATAAATAGGTACATATCTTAGCCATTTCGGGCTCTCAAGACTTCTTTCCTGTAACAAAATTGATAAATAATGCCATTGCATGCTCTTAAGACTTCGTTTCTCAAACAAAATTGATAACAAATTTATTAGAAAAAAAAATAAAATGTGCATTTTGTTAATATCTGATAACAATGGTTGATTTTAAAAATAAATTTGATGAACAAATGCAAACTTTTGTCAATTTTCAATCGGCCGATTTCTTTTGTTTCAATGGAATGAATTTTAAATTACTTTTAAAAATCCCTCCTTATTATACTTTATGAACGAACAATAATTGTTAATTTTATAATCAAATTCACAACTGGACTACATGTCAAAAATTGATGTTTTGTGTCACGAAATCGGTTGCCCGTGATTAAAAAAAGGACATCACTTATTAGGATACTTTGTCAGGCGCCAATTTTCGGTTATTTATTAAAATAAATTTGAGAAATAAATCCAGATTTTTCTAATTTTTCAACAACAGTTTTCGTTTTTTTCATTGGAATTAATTCTAAATAAATTGTCTATGTACCTTTCTCAGGTTATTTTATCAATGAGCTACAGTTCTTTCTTTATGAACAATTTTATTACAAAATTCGTAGTTTCGTCATTTTTGAAGAGTCCACACCTTAAATAATTTAAACTTCGATTAAAACTCTACCGTCTATTTTGGCTTTAGCTGAAGTTCTTGTGCTTCTGGATGTAGCGGTATTTAAATTTTACTCTCCATTTGTATTTTTTATAACATTTATTTAAATAAATAAGAAATTTGGTCGCCTGACAAAGTATCCTAATAAATGAGGTCCTTTCTGAGTCAGTCGCAGTCAGTTTCGTAAGAAAAACGACATGCCTTTGTTGACAAGTACTCAATTTTTGAATCTGTTTATAAAATTGTTTATAAAACAAAAAATTATTAATTATTAATAAATTATCATAAATGAAGGATTTTTCCGAGAAGTTTAAAACTGATTCCGTTGAAAAAACAAAGTATGCCGCTTGAGAATTGACGAAAATCTGTATCTGTTTATCAAATTTATTCCAACAGTTAACCATTTTCATCATGTATTAACAAATCGTACATATTATTGATTTCTTACCAATTTTTTATCAATTTTATTAAGGGTACGAAGTGTTTAGAGCATGAAACGGCTAATATATTCATTTGTTTATCACATTTGTTTATAACATTAACAATTACTTTAGATTTCTTAAAGTGCAACTAAGAATTGTTTTCAATTATATTTCGATTGAAGAAATGAAAAATAAAGTCTCCAAATATTTTAAATCTCAAAGTAGCACTTTCACTAATTCATTTGTTAATATAAAAAGCAAACATTTTTCAAAATATTTTAACCTGGCGGATATTCTCTGGTAACATTCACTCCACTGAAAAACTTGTTTTATGACAAGGTATTTTAAAACTATTTTTAATCCGAGAAAAAAGTGTATAAAGGCGGTCATTCTATACATTGTGTGTTGTTCTTATCGCCATTAACGTTTGATGGTGCTTTACCGTTTAAAAATTAATTATCGTTTGATTTTTCTATAATAATAAAGTCAAGTTTAGAGAGAAATAAGTTCATGGTTATTTTATGGGAAGATTAAAATTAAATAAATGATATATAAATGATATAAATGATTTTAAAATGAGTTAAGTTGTAACTTTCAAAACAGTTTTTAGTTATTCACAACACAAAACTTATTCTATGTTAATTAATTTTTTTGATATTTTTTTTATTCACAGGAGTTTTTTTTTTAAATTGAAAGAAGAATTCTATCATTTGAATTTTAGTTTTCTGAATTTTACTGAAAGCATGGAGTAAATGTTTTGATCTCTTTCAAACATTTGCACGACTGTCGAACGTTTTTTATAATAATTTCAGATTTTACGCCGTTCTTACACTGAATTTTTAACAGTAGACTTAACGTGTGATTTTTTACATAACTCAAACACCTGACATTAAATAATTTACCTTTTGCTTTAAGGTTTTGAAGTTAGGTATACTAAAATTACATATTTAAATACGCTGTTTAGTTCCTGCCCACTCAAACCTGACATTTTGTCGTAAAAATCCACTCTAAAAACGCCAAGTTATTTTTTGCGGTTGTACTTTCGAGACTTGAGTACTCTTGGGCAATATTTCTAGGCCACACGTGTGGTCCTGTATTTCTGACAAGGTATAATAGTTGTTCAGTTGAAGGTCAATGCTTTCTGGTGCATCCGCGGTTATAGAGTGCAATTATTAGACTGCAAGGAAAGCTAATTCGAACGCGGTAATGGCATAATTGCAAGATAGAGCTTCGCCCTTCTCTTGAATGCTTCCATTTTTTCGACGTTAAAAGTCTCTAAATTGATCTTAAGGATCAAAATTCTTGGCCCCAAGAACATTCATCTTCATGACCAAAGCCTTGAAACTAAAATTCAAAACCCAAGCTTTTTTATATCATAATAGTCAAGGCGTGGGGGAGCCTTTAACTAACATTACGTAAAATTTTAAAAAGGGGATTTTATTATATTTTATGCCTCTGTTACGTTGCAAGAGAATAGTTAAGTTATTACACGTAACAGCTTCAAATTGTTTCGTGTTCTTTCCAGAGTAAGAGATTTTGCTTGATGTAATCTATAATATATATCATATGATTTAAAAATGTTTAAATCATAAGATTTGAAATCGGAAGACTTGAATATTTTTGAATATTTAAAGATCCAACTTCATATGAAAGCACACTAAAACTTGTGGTATAAAATTGTTGCAGCTATTTTGATTTAGAATTTCAACTCAATATGATTCGGTTTAGAGGATCAATGGAAATTTAGGAGAACAACTTAAAAGCGTATTAGCATCAGTATACAAAACATAATGATAGTTGGCGTATTTAAAAAAACATTCCTTTCTGCCAAATTCAAGTTCTGCAAATCGATAATCGATCCTTAATCGAGATTTGCTGACATTTTGTAAACAAACATCCGCAACCTCAGTAATCATAAACTTAAATAAAAGGAGCTAAGTAAATGATTTTTTTCAAAATTTGATTAACAATTTAATTAACAATTTAATTTTAAACGATCATCAACAATTGATCATCATTCAGGTAACAACTTGATACCTGGTAGTTTTGTGTGAGAGCAAAAGATTGAATCAATTCTTGAAAATCTCAAACTTTGCAAATAATTTTTAAATTCAATCCGCTTACGAGCAACGGTAAACAAAACTTAATTTTTACGTACGCATTAAAAAAATAAAATTTTAAATTAAAACTTGAAATCTATGAAACTCAGTAGCAATGTGAAATTAGTGAAAATGAACTGATTTTTAAAGCAGTAATAATTTGTCAAACTGAATCATTTTGTAAGTTTGAAAAGTTTCAAGTTCAATACTTATCATACTTAAAGCTTTAAAAATTAGGAATGTTCTATATTATACATTTAAGAATATCAAAATGAAAATTATTCCCAAAACTGCACAAGTGCCATTTTTTCCAAAAAAGAATCATTGGCTAAGCAATCAGATAAATTCCAATGCGTGTTGTGGCAAATAGGTTTTATTTATATAATTTGTCTTATTTTTTGCAGTTTTCTTTTGCAAGTTTTTCCATAATTTTGGAACTTTTTTGCAATTTTCATGCGTCTCAAGCGAACTAGCAACTCAATAGCTAGAAATGCTAGAAATTGATTTTTTAAATAGTTTTTTAGTTTGAGAGCGAAGGTAGCTTAAAAGCTAATAAAATACACCAGACTCTCTGTTGAGGCACAATGTCGGGGGTTGCCAGCAAATAGCCTTGTTCAGAAAGCACGTACATCGAAACGTAAACAGTCAGGGCCGCCTGAACCGTTTCCATAATATTGCGCAATTTACTTGACTGAGTAATAGTGCACTACGTCCCTTCAGAGGCGGAGTCGCAACCGTCTCTCGCCCTGCCCCCTGAGAAACTGCGGGACTAGCAATTCTAGGAATTCATAAAACGCGTGCGATCGCGCGTTCCTCAACAGAGTCTGGCGGCCAGACTCTCTGTTTAGGGCTGGGCGGTTTTCCGGTTAAACGGTTATGACAACCGGTTTTTTTGAAAACCGGCTGGCCGGTTATGTCTTTTTAAAATAACCGGTTAACCGGTTTCTAAAAATAACCTGATTTTAAAAATAACCGGTTTTTTAAAATAACCGGTTTTCGAAAATAACCGGTTTTTCAAAATAACCGGTTTTCCAATACAACCGGTGTTTCAAAATAACCGAGTTTTCAATAAAACCGGTTATTTTGAAAACAACCGGCTTATAAAAAATCACCGATTTTTGAAAATAAAAACAGGCAGTTACGTCCGGTTGCCTGTCGTCAGTCTCTCACCTGACTTATACGGCCTAGTTAGTCTGGTAGGGTTCGGATGAAGTCGTTTTTTTTTTTTTTTTTTTTTTTTTTTTTTTTTTTTTTTTTTTTTTAGGGCTGGACGGTTATGGGAATGCATAACCGGTTATCTGTTATTGAGAAAACCGGTTATTATAAAAAACCGGTTATTAGGAAAAGCCGGTTATTGTAAAAAACCGATTACTGTAAAAAACCGGTTATTATAAAAAACCGGTTGTAAAGAAATAACCGGTTATTGAGAAAAAACCGGTTTATTTTAAGAAACCGGTTAACCGGTTAAAAAACCGGTTTTCTCAATAACCGATAACCGGTTATGAATTCCCATAACCGCCCAGCCCTAGTCTGGTGTACACCCCATTTAATACGTCGGCACTCGGCACCCAACTGAGTATAAACAAGTCAAGCGCTGCTTAATTTTAGTCATCGGGCTTCGCCAAAAGTCAGGAAATGCACTCAATATTTTTGGTACTATATGTGACCCCGCACGAGAAAAGGGACCTTAAGTAGGCTAGCTAAATTTTACTGTACAAGCATTTAAAGTTCAGCCCGCATCACTATAACGCTAAAAACTACGCTACTTTCACTGTTCATAGTGACTCAGGTTTTGAAGATAGATCATTTCTGACTTTTCCAAGAGAATGAGAAGGTCGAAAACTATAAAGAACAATGACAAACTCAAAAAATGTATTTTCCTACTCAAGGTCCCTTTGCTCGTGCAGGGTCACATATAAGAATCTTCTGAAGATCATACTGAAATATTTATTTAATTAATTAAAAACATCCTACACGAAAATATAAAAGTGTTTAGTTTTCTTGCATGTCTAAATATTATTTTGTAGATTAATATTTGAAATCAAACACTAAACTAACCAAACAGCGAATGTAACTAATATCATGCATTATTGATGGTACCTAATAAAAAGCATTGGAATATTAACTACAAATATATGTATTATTACAAGATCAAGTGCAATATGAAATTAAAATTTTAAAAATAAATTTCGTGATAGGATTAATATAACAATCAGTTTTTCATTCCAAACCCTAAATTATTCTTTAATAGTTACCTCAGAAATAAAAGGACGCTTTTACATAAAACCGGATGACCCAAATGTGGTCTTAATTAAAGGATGCATAATTCAGAATGTGCTAGTAAAATTTAACGGATGTGGATGATAATGCAGCATTTCCATGATCTTAAATCAATTTTCCGTGCAAAGATAATAGATGTGACATGCACAAATTTTATGTCTTACATTATCCTAAGTTTTCCCTGTAAGTAGTAACGTTCTTTCTGTTCAGCCTTTCGAATTCCTTCCTTTCTCAAATCCTGGCTACGCAACTGACAAGACCTTTTAATTAAAAATTATTTTACAAGGAGAACCTACACCCTTCGGAATTTTGTTAGGATTCATACTTTTGCCAGTAATAGTTCATTACCAAACTTGTAATATGCTAAAGTATCAAGATGTATAAATATTCATACATTCTCGAGAAAAACGGCTACGAGTTTGTAACTGGAAAGTCCGGGCTCGACTCCTGCTGCCGGCATTTTTTGTAATTTTTTGTCCATTCAAATCTTTTTATTGCAATGAATATTAAATTTATTTAAATTAAGCGAAAATATTAATTTTAAACCATTTTTTTCATAATAAAAAGTTGGTTTTTTAAACTTTATCACTTCCGAATTGAATATTTCAAGGATAAGTCAGTGCCGCTACGTCATTGAAATATTTTAATTCCTTGTGCAATTTCTTGTCAAAGAACATAACTCATTACTTTAATATCAACATATGAATATAATAATAATAAATGTATTTTATTCATAGTTGACTATTTATTTTATTCTCAGTATACTATTTATATATATTTTATTTGCATCACATATGAAAATAATAAAAAATTATATAAATGATCAATTGAATTAATAAATGAGAATTTTCTACAATTAGTATATTGTATACATCGAGTGGGAGAAGTTGGCGATTCTAGATGAGTGTGAAGTTTGTTGCAAAAGGATAATGTTTGCTGTAAAAAGATTCTTTTTGAGACAAATCAAATTTTTTTTAACCCTTAATTTAACAGGATATTCCATTTCTGTTAAGAAGCATACTTCTAACAAAAGAGGAAATTTCTGTAGAGTCTTTGAGAAAATAAATCTGAAACAATGAAATGAAACTTATAGGGTAAACGTGCCAGTAGTAGGACAAATAGCATTACCCTTATATTTAAATAATTGTAGGGACTTATTTTTATCTTTTTCAAACAAAGATTCCCATTTTTGCACAATATATTTATTTATACAGTTATTTCTGCATGTTATTTCTGTATGTTATTTCATACTAAAAGTATGAATTTTTGATCAAAAATGCGTTTTGAGTCAAGTAAGTGAAATTGTAGAAAAAATCTAACAAAAATGTAATAGTATATTATGCACCTAGGGGGAGAAGAGGTGCTTTTTGGACGAGTGTATTTTTTCAGTACAAGTCGTAGGCGAGCGCGTAGCATACGATATTTTTTATAACAAATGGATGATTTCAGGAATTTCTCGAAATACAGTCATGATTTCAGTCCATATTAGATTTTGTGTAATAAAGCATGAAATTAATGTTAATCTAATCTATGGTAATTGTAGAGGTGATTTATGGTAACTTATTATAGATTACCCAAAATTCATTTTGGAAAATTTCCATAAATTACCGGAAATTTATGAAAAATGTCGGTAATTTATGGTAATTTTACAGGTGAATATGGTAACTTACCCAAAATTCATTTTCAAACAGTTTCATAAATTTCCATAAACTTCCGGAAATTTATGAAAATTTTTGGTAAATTATGGTAATTTTACAGATAAATATGGTAACTTACCATGGAACACCCAAAATTCATTTTGTTAAATTTACATAAATTTCCGGAAATTTATGAAAAATGTCGGTCATTTATGGTAATTTTACAGGTGAATATGGTAACTTACCCAGAATTCATGTTGAAAAATTTCCATAAATTTCCCGAAATTTATGGAACATTTCGGTAATTTATGGTAATTTTACAGGTAAATATGGTAACTTACCATGGAATACCCAAAATTCATTTTTTAAAATGTCCAGAAATTTCCGGAAATTTATGAAAAATTTCGGTCATTTATGGTAATTTTGCAGGGATATATGGTAACTTACCCAAAATTCATTTTCAAAAATTTCCATAAATTTCCGGAAATTTATGAAAAATGCCGGTAATTTATGGTAATTTTACAAGTAAATATGGTAACTTACCATGGAATACGCAAAATTCATTTGTACAATTTTCCATAAATTTCCGACAATTTCTGGAAACTTTCGGTAATTTATGGTAATTTATGGTAATTTTACAGGTATATATGGTAACTTTCCATAAATAACGGCAAAATTCTATTAACTGCAAACAAAATTTCCTCTCAGTTTTTACCGTAAGTGGGCGGATAATCATAAAATGCAAGCTCACAGATGCATAATCTTCATTATGCATCTCTGACGTCACTTTTCAGTCCCTAGGGAGTAAAAAGTACTTTTTAGTAGAGCTTTAGCCCCGCTTCATAGGCGTCGAAAAGGGCTGAAATCATGCATGTGTCATAAAAAATTGTATTTATTACAGGTTAGGGAGGTTAGAATTTCAAGACAATTAATGATTATAATATCACTCTTGAAAACGAACCTTCCTCACTATTGAAAATATTGTAAATAATTTTATTTCAATTCCTGATCAAAAATGCAGTTATTTTTCTCCAACTTTTGAAGTTTGACTACAAAATTAGATAAAAATAAAATTGATATATCTAAGTCGAGATTAGATAGGTTGCGATTCCAAAACAATCTTTATATTTTTATAATGTCGAATGCACAAGCAAGTTTGTTTTTACTATTTAAAATAATAAATTGTACCAAAAAAAATTAAATGATAAATTTGATTTAAAACAACTAATGACTACGTTTTATTTATCTCATGATCTTAATCGTGCGACTTAAGATTCACTGCCAAAATGACATTAAAAATTTGTCAAGGATCTCGAACACTTCAAGTCTCCTACGTTGGAAAAATACAACTATTTCGGTCAAAACTTAACTAAAGCACGTCATAGTTTCAAAATAAAAATGCTCTATTTTCTGACACAGGAAACAGCACACATACCCAAAATGGCGATAAAGGCTGACCGGCTTACCAAACATTTTCAATACCGTAAAATTAGTAGAGGTTTAAATAATTTTTTCCCTTACGTGTCACCAGAAAGTATGCAAAATACAAATATCTCTTTACTTTTTATAATTCTAGTTTAGTGCACTATTCTTACTATTAAATATACGAGGCTGTCCGACCACTGATACGTATCCGGAGACTGATACACTTCCCTATTAAAGAAATTATTGAGGAACGGATTTTCTTTCGTCTCAATAAATTTAATCTGGTGCCTGCAGGCAGGCAGCGTGAGGTATAATTTAGCTTGCGGTGGTCGGGTTATGTTAGGTTGGTCAGACGGTTGTTCCCCGTGACCGTGAACCATGGCTGACCTGCGACACAAACATAGGCTCCCCTCTACCCCCATAAATCTACCTGCACCACAACCACAGCTCTCGCTCTCTATAGCATTGTGCAGGCTGCAGCAGCCCTACGGAGACTCCTGGATCACACGGGCTACCTTTTGCTGTTTTGCTGCTGTGATAAATACTTCTTGACTTCCATTACGGATTACGTGGAGCCGTCCTTACTTCCTGCATACTTTACAGTTTACCCCCTTTACCCGAAAGGATGGCTCATGGCTGGATGGCGTCATCCAAGTGCAACGTCCTATCAATTAACTGCGAGGGAGGATAAATGTAGCAGCAATCAATAATGCATTTTTATATCAAAGTTGCAATCGTAGTGGCGTGCTAGGCGATAGGGTCATTAATGTAATCTCATGTTTAATTAACCGATACTCAAGGGGGAGCTAATTGCTGGAATTAGTTTGCAAAATAACACTGATTAACAGAGCTTTGTAAAAAGTAAAGTTAGTGTTTCTTTTATTTCAGATTTTTTTTTAATATACCGTCAACCGGAGAAAATTATGGATCAAAATTCGTGAATTTTTCAGATCGCTGTTTCCCCACAAGCAGAAAATGCATTCCATTTTTTGGTACCACATGTTGGGGCATTTTTTCTCAAGTGCACCCACCCCAAAAATCGGACTTTCTTGGGTTGGACTAAAACTGGGGCAAAATCTCTTGGACGGTAGTTTACGGGGAAATTTTTTTTCATTTGCGCAAATATTTAACGAAGGGAAGGGGTGTGAAATTTTTGGATTTTGTGCGAAAAGGCTCTTATTCGGATGTATTTAACTGCTTTCGTATGGGATAAAAAAGTTTGAAGGTACAAGTTTTCGATAGATTATTTTTTATGTTTTTTGTTTTAAAATAAAGCTTAGGATTCGGGTCCCTATCATCTCACATCCGGCAAGTCACACCAGCGGCATGTCACGCCTGCGGCATGTCACATCTGCGGCATGTCTCATCTGCGGCATATCTACCTAGCGACATCTCTCACTAGTGGAAAGGGATCAGATCAATATTATTTCTGTGGCCAGTCACACGGGTGCCTTCTCGCCCCCCACGAGACGTTGGAAAAGAGGTAGGGGTTTGACCAACATTATTTCTATGGCCAGTCGATGGGGTGCCTTCCCGCCCCCTACTGGACGTTGGATGAGGAGTAAGGGTTTGACCAAAATTATTTCTTCGGCCAGTCATAGGGGTGCGGTGAGAGATGCCGCAAGAATGTCAATTTCACTGTGAGAAATGCCGCGCGGGAGAGAAGTCGCTAGATAAAGATGCCGCAGTTATGACATGCCGCAGATGAGACATGCCGCAGATGTGACATGTCGCAGATGTGACATGCCGCAGATGTGACATGCCGCAGATGTGACATGCCGCAGATATGACATGCTGCAGGTGCGACTTTCCGCAGAGAGACTTGCCGCATATAAGATGATGTGTCCCCTAGGATTCTCTCTTTTGATGCCGTGAAAGACAAAGTGTAGTTTTTTCTGTATTCGAACTATAAAATGTTGTCCATTCTGTTCCAGCGAAACCGTCTCTCGACAGGAGTTGTCCTATTTCAAAATAAAGAAAAAAGTTTTGTTTAGGGGGACATGGGCCAAAATGACGACAGGGGCAAAACGGGACGATGTTTATGTCTCTTTTATGGTGTGATGCCATCTACTAGAAATGGTAGGAACTTAATTTCAAGTCGTTCCCGAGATTTCTCATGTCAATTTTTTAAAAATATTTTCTTGTTATTTTACAAGTTATGAGTCGCATGGATCGTTTTCCTGCTCAGTTATAATTTTGACTGATTTTCAAACACACGTAAGTAATACAAATGTTTGTTTGATTGAATTTGTTTCAGAACTATTCCGTTGTTTACTTAATAGCCCTTCTTTGGCGTCGAAGCGTTTTTGATTGTGAGTTTTATCGGGATTTTTGGGAGTCTATTGCAAAAAGTACTTTGGGGGCAGAATGGACAGGGGCAAAACGGGACAGCGGGCGAGATGTAGTAGAGTACACATTACTTTCTCGCGGTTCGACAGTAAGGAGGAAGGCGAAATTCATGTTTGCGTATTTTTTAAGGCCTGATTTTGGTTATTTAAATACAAAAATGGACAATAAAACTTATTACAACAAGTTCTTGTAACTGTGCTACTTATTTGTTTAGTCTTTCATCATTAATTTTGTTCATAATACATTTGATTTGTTATTTAACAAAGTGTCCCATTTTGCCCCGTGTAAGGGACAAAACAGGACGAAAAGCTTTTTTTTCAAAAATCAATTTAAAAAAAATTAGAGGATAGCATTTTTTCAGTGCGAAATTTCTTTTTAGTACATTATTAGTTCTTTGAGGCACCTCTAGTTAGGAGTAGTTCAATTATTAATTTAAAAATTAATTTTCAAACAAAAAAAAAAATATTCTCCCACAAAATAGTTGGGTTTTCAAACAAATAAATCAATTTTCAACTAAAGTGAAGAATGTTAAACCAATAGAATGAATGTTTATCAAATTTGCTCGCCTTTCTACCATATAGTTGAATTTTCAATAACAACTATTTTAATTTCAAATAAAAAACAGTTGAATTCTATCAAAACGACGATTTTCAACAAAATAGTTGAATCATCAACTTAGCAAATTAATTTGTAACTAAACCGTAGCTTTTTCGACTAAACGAGATAAATTTTTGACCAAAAGTATTATTATTATAACATTAAGCCATTTCCCTTTCGGGGTAGGCGTGACTCGCTCGGTTGGAAAATAATAATGTAGGGAAGGAGGTATAGATTTTTTAGATTGATCTAGAACACGGTCGTATACACAGGTCCAAGGGCTCTCGTGGTGGGGATAGTTCCCTAACGTAAGCCAGAAAGTTTCTCACACTGACCACTGAGTGTGGTGGCGTATGTGTCGAGTACTGTAGGATTTGAAAAGATAAACACGTGTTATAACCTCAAAGTCTCAACTGATCTCAACGAACTGAATCGTGAAGTGGTACATATATAGAATTATGTATTGCCATTTTAGCTTTTTTTGATATATTTTTACTTCTGAGAATGGGACCTGCTCTACCGATAACTTTCACATACTTGTTTATGCGCCCATCTATAACTCCCCATCACTAATGAATAGGCTACCTAGATATATGCACTTAACAACTTGTTCTAATCTTTCATCATGTAGGACAATGTTGCACATTGTTTTATCACCTTTTCCTTCAAACCATGATCCAACAAACTATGGTCCTGCCAACCCGATGCTCAAATACGTTGACTTCGCGCGACCCGAGTACCCCCACCATACCCGCTGCACTGGCGTGAAAGGAACGCGAAGCCAGCTGTCATTCAAATTCAAAATTGTGTTTGCCGTCTAGGACGGTAGATCATTTTGAGTAATAATATTAATTCCAAGATTAATTAATATATAATAATGTTAATGTAATATATTAATATTATTTAATATTATTCCAAGATAAAATCTTAAATTTGTTGTATGTACCTTTACTACCTGATTCCCAATATGAATTATAATAATAATATTAATTCCAAGATTAATTAATATGTATATATTAGTGTTGATGTAATGTATATTAAATTACCATGACAACGCAGAGACGCTTTCCTAACCACGATTGAAATCTTTTCGCGTCATGATGTAGCACAGCATTTCTCAAACTTAGATACTTAAGTATAGATAATAAGAATCTAGTTAATACCTGTTTTAATTCTTGAAGATACATAGTTTTACATTTAATAGAAATTGCAAAATATGAAACTATTTATCCCTAAAGGATACTTGGAATCACTGAGAAACCATGGGCTTTCCGATTTATTTCAGATTTTCTCCTTTCTTTTTCAAGTAAATTCATCGGATAGTTGAATTGTCATAGAGGTTTTGGAGATATTTTTTTAAATTTATATTTGCAGGTGTGTCCTTCAAGTGTGAATCTATCATTATGATGAATAAATATATCGAACTGCAAATACGTATAGTTAAAATGCATGAATTAAAAGACAGTTCATTCCCAACTTATGGATGTATTGTTTTGAAGAATTAAATTTCATAATTTTCTGTATTGTATACTGTTAGAAGCACAAATTGAAATTTACAATTTGTCATTTTTTATGATGTAGCTTACGATTTATCTTGGATCACGGACATAAATATCTACAAAATTAAACGAGGACTGCGAGAATTGCAGTAGCCCCTAAATTTTGTAGAAAAGTTTGAAAGATATACGGATGACAATTGGGGGATTGGGTCTTGAAGAATTTATGATTTAATGAGCAAAGGCAGCCTGAGATTTCTCTCCGCGAAGCACCTTAATTCAAAATTGATGCAAGAACGGAAAAGATTCCTTGATTTGAGGCAAATCGATTGACCTACCCAGGCGGAAATATTATATATAGTTTATATATAGTGTGAAGTATTATATATAATATTCATTTATTTTATATAAAAAATGTTTAAAACAAATGAATATTATATATAATACTTCACACTATATATAAACTATATATAATATTTTCCCCTGGGTATAATATTAATACGCTTTATTGAAGAGTAGGAAAGTTATGTTCATGTATAATATTTGAAAATTCTCTTTTAAACAGAAACACTTGTTTCATTGACGTAATTCAAAGTTGATGCATGCATAGAAAGGACTTCTTGATCATAGATTTTGAAATAAAATAATTCTGACAATTTTTCGTAAAAAATTCATAATGCTGGGGAAAAAAGCGTGCGACAGAACTTTTCCATTCCCTTTTTGACCTCGAAAAATTACCATTTAAAATACTAAATTTGATTTGTCCGATTTCTCATTGTATTTTAAAAATTTTTTGTATAATTTTGAAATTTTTTATTTTTTGCAAATTTCTATTTTTAAATTGATAAAAATGAAAACTCTACTTTGTCTATTATTTAAACATTTTAACTTCATCTACAAGGAAGCAAACATATTTGCTAATTAATTAGAATGAGGAAGCAAAGTGCTCATCAAATGAGCATTGTTGTTTCACAACCTTTGTTATAGCCTTAACGCTGTACAAAATGCCAAATATTAATATTC
>CAKNXH010000936.1:26940-40287 GCA_932178445.1 Andricus quercusramuli
TATTATTTATGTTTTATATTAATAATGATTAACTCCTTGGCATTGCCTTCCATGAATTATTTTAAATCAATTTTCAGTGAGGAAATGTAGCGAAAAAAGACTATATAGTATTTCGGAAATGATTCACTTTTGTACTCCAATATAATATACTATACTATAATAAGAACAAATGTGCTAATTTTAATGTTTCGTACGAAGTTTCCTGTATATAATTATTAAGAATACACTTATTATTTATGTTTTATATTAATAATGATTAACTCCTTGGCATTGCCTTCCATGAATTATTTTAAATCAATTTTCAGTGAGGAAATGTAGTGAAAAAAGACTATATAGTATTTCGGAAATGATTCACTTTTGTACTCCAATATAATTTCGAACATGCATTAAAACCTTAGAACTTCTTTGATAAATATTACATAGGTTACTCTTATTCCCTTCATAATCATGAATTATTTCAATTTTTTGATGCTATGCATGGCAAATTATTTTGTATGGTGCAATTTTTTATTTAAACTTCTTACAGTCTCATTCGTATTCCCCAGTCGGTTCAAATCCGCCGCCCGAACCCAATCCTTGATGGAAGGGTCGTCGGGTCTAACTAGGGAGCAGTCTGATTGGTTGACTTTTTTTTACTTGCGCGTGGCGGGACCATAGTTTGTTGGATCATGCCTTCAAACACTATGATTTTTGTTTTATTTGCGTTAATTTTAGGCCCCTGTTCTTCATGCTTGTATTTAGTTTGCTCAACATTCTTTGCAAGTCTTCGATTGATTCTGTTATAACAACCTTGTCATCTACACCTTCTTTGTCGTAGAGAGCCATTCATAGACACTTGTCCATAAATATGATAAATAGCCATGTGGACATAACGCATCCTTGTTTAACGCCTTGCATAATATCGTACCAGTCACTCAGTTTCCCATTAACACTTACACGTGCTTTACTACCTGTATATATTGTTGTTATTGCTTGTAGGAGCTATCCATTTATTTCGTACTCTGCATCCATTCATTTCGACTTCTCAAAGTTTACTTCTATCCACCTTGTCAAATGGTTTTTCTAGGTCAACAAACGCACGAAAAACTTTATTTCCTACTTTTAAACTTTTTTCTGTGATCTGTCGTAAGCTAAATATTTGATCCGTACATAATCTTCCTGGCATAAATCCACTTTAGACTTCCCGTATCTTTTATTCTGTTATTTTCATTACCCTGCGGATAAGTATTTTTGAGTATATTTTACTTACGGTACTTAATCAGCTAATACCTATAATTATTGCAGTTGCTTTCATCTCCCTTTCTTTTGTATATTGGTACGATAATCGCTTTTCTCCATTCCTCTGGGAGTTCCCCCATCTCGATACATAAATTTATCAATTCGCACAACCTGTGAGGTACTTGCCACCGTATTTAAGCACTTCAGCGCTAATACTGTCTAGACAAGTAGCCATACCGTTTTTTAAGTTCTTAATTATATCACTAACTTCAGTGACACAGACTTTCTCAATTGGGTTTTCTGATGCAATATGTTCTATTTCGAAGTTCTGTTGTCCTACAGATTCACCTCCTAATAATTCTTTAAAAGAGTATTTGAAAGCATCTACTATACCTTCTGTATCATATATCATCTCACCTTTGCTGTTTCTCATGCTGACAAACTCTGCATTTTTACTTCCCTTCATCTTTTTAAATATTACTTTCTTGCTTCCTCTAAAGTCGTTTTGTATTTTTTCTCTTCTTCTCTTCTTCTGTTCTGATTTGATCTTTACTTTCTTTGACTAGTCGTTTAACGCTACTATTTTTGTGTCTGTAATCATTTTTGAGCCTATTTCTCTCCTCCTCGCTAAGACCTGTCATGTTCAGCGTTTTATTGTGCGCTTCTTTCTTTTCTTGTTGGGCTGCCTCAATTTCATCGGTCCACCATGCATCACCAGTCTTTCTTCCTACAACCGCCGTACCACACACTTCAATCGCAGTTTTAACAATGGTATCCCGCATTAAAGCCCACGCGCCCTCTATATCTTTATTGCTTATAAGCGCTTCCCAAGTTGCCCTATCTATGTGTTCGTTTATCCGCACTTATCCGCACAGTCTATCCGCACTTCCGGCTTCTGTAAATTTTCAATCTTGATTCGCGTTTGTTTCGTTTGTTTGGTTGTCTTTCTTCTCTATTTGCATTCAAGAGCCCCTCATGACTCTTGTATCTTTTACTAGTTCTCTTAGTCTTTCATCCGCAATAACAAAGTCAATTATACTGTGGCTATTTCCTTTATGCCAGGTGTACATGTGGTTCATTTAATGTCTAAACCAAGTATTTGTAATAAATAGGCCCTTTTCTGAGCATAAGCTAACTAATTTTTCCCCATTATAATTTTTTCTTGAATCCCCAAAATTACCTACATTCGTTCATATCTCCTAGCAGAATGATTCTTTCACCATGATCGTAAGTTCTTATTGTATCTTTTAAAGTATCCCAGAAAGTGTCTCTGACTCCTTATGGATCACTCTCAACTGGAGCGTAGCACGCTATGATAAATAATCTTCGTATTCCTAACTTCATTCTAACCTACAACAATCTGGGCGATACATATCTTTGAGATGCTGTCTTGCTTTTTCATCCATAATCAAACCGACCCTTTGACTACCATGTGATTCACTATCTACTCCTGACCATATGTCAAAGCCGCCTTCCAACACCCCATTTTCTATGTTTCTACTTTCGCAACCCTTTTTCTTCGTCTCAGGTACACATAAAATATATATCTAGTTTCCTTACTATCTAGTTCTCTTACCTTAAGATCATTCAATTCTCTAGCATTCCATACGCCCAGTCTGGTGGAGAGTCTAGTTGTAACGTCCGTCCCACCAAAACTTCTCTTACTAGGGGGGGGGGGGGGCGAGGACAAGGAATGTAAACCGAGAGAGTCGCGATTGGTTGATGTTTTATGCTGAGAAGGTCACCAGCCTTCAGCAGCGTTGTATTAGATAGGAGATCATATGTTCCCATCTGTTAAAAAAATGTATCTTAAAAAAATGACTGTGCAACACATTAGTTAAATTTTGGATGAAAGACATGAATTTTCAACTAAAATGATGAATCTTTAACAACAAAAAAATGAATTTTTAACAAAGTAATTCAACTTTCAACCAAGTATGTAGATGAATCATCAACCAAACAAGATTGGGTTTAAACAAGTTTCATTATATGTTTTAATTTCATTAGTTTAATTATATTTCATATTTTATAATGTCCGCAATTTTACTTAAGAAATTTTCTTTTATCGGGAATTTACCAATTCGGTAATTTCATAAACTGTCGAAAATATTTTTATTTTGGAATTTCACATTTTCGGTAATTTTCCTGTGCCGGGGATTTTATATTTCAGGATTTTTTAAGCCTCCCTGAAAATTTTTCTCTTCCGGTAGAAATGTAATCATTTTTTATTAAAAATGAAATTGATTGAAAACTAATCTTGTTTGTTTGGTTCAGGATTCAACTACTTGGTTGATACTTGAACTACTTTGTTGAAAATTCATTTTTTTTATCAAAGAATCATCATTTTAGGGGAAAATTTATTTATATAACTATTTAGTTATATAACTATTCTACTTTTCGTTGAAAATGTATCCCGTTTAGTCGAAAAGTTTGGTTAAAAATTAATTGTTCAAATTGGTGATTCAATTATTTTCTTGAAAGTTCTGAATATTCAAATGAACGAAATTTTTGCTGATGGCTTTGTAAACTAGGAATGAACAGAGCTGAAATATTCATTCATTTATTTTGCGAATAATAAATTACAAAATAAACTTTGAATGCATTTTTACATTCTCATCATAATGAGAAGGTATTGATTTTATGTGAAAGATGACTTTCGTGGATTCCATCAATTGTCGACGTTTTAAGTCCCCCTAAGTCATAAAAAAATAGTTTTTCCGTCGGTGTCTGTCTGTCGTCGTTGTCGTCGTCTGTATACCGGATAACTTTTAAAAGACTATTCGGATTGGATTGTCCTTTGGCACACAGTTTCAGGGACCAAAAAGAAAGATCGAGTTCGTTAACTTTTTTGATGGAACTTCAAAAAGTCAGAGCATTTTCAAGAATTTTCAGAGCATTTTTTTGGAAATTCAGAAATTCGATGTACGGCTAGAACAGTTCAACAATTATTATTTTTGAAGCTGGTTCAAATTAAAATTATAATTTAAAATTTTTTTAGTTAAAAAATGTTAATCTTCATTTAAAATTTTTTTCTTAAAAAATGCTTAAACTTTGAAAATTTATTGATTTTTCAATTTAGCGCATTGAAAATGATATTGCGGATTTCTACTTTTTACATAGAAACCTTTGCATTGTTTAATTTGTAGAAGTTTAAAATTAAAACTTTGTAGTTTGACGGTAAAATAAATTTAATAAAGTAACTTATTGAGCTTTTGAATAAAAAATTTCTGAGTGAAAGAATTGCCAGCTCTAAAAGTTCAAATGTTTTCATTTCAATGATCGTGGAAAATTTGTGCGAACCGGGAAAAAGCTGGGAAATCACCGAGCATTTTCTTTCGTTGATTAAAACGACCAACCTGTTTATGCTAAAAAAAAAATTGCAAAGAGGTCCGTTTGAACGCGAATTTTACAGAATCATAATTTAATGTATAAAAAGTTGATAAAAAGCAGGTCTTCTTGGCATTTCCTTTAAAAAGCATGAACGCAAATTACGATTGTTGCCCTCTAACAAAAAAAAAGTTTTTTTTCGACCACCCTGATAAATACTAGATCTAAAGAATAAAAAATGGCACAATGGTAGATAGATAATAATTTGTTGAAAGAGAATGCACCAAGGATCATCAATATCTTAAATAATATATGAGTGCAAAGTCAATGCGAGTGCGCAGAATATAAAAAAGCAAAGTCGTCTGCAAATGCACGTGTGATACATACCTGTTCATCCAATTATGAAACAAAGACTGCATTGTCCATGTGTGCAATTTGTGCAACAATATTTGAATTCATCCATACTTATGCATCTATCATCAGTTTCATCACGTCCTTGGGGACATAGGAGACAATCGCCGTCAATTTGGCTTGCTAAATTTGTGTCTATCACTAATCAATGAGCGAGGCCAAATGGTATGGGGCTTTCGGTGCGTTTCGCAGCTAAATATGTGGGCGGACAGATTGATAAATCGTTGACTAATTGTTCCTACCTTCAGGGTCATTACAAATTCGATTACTCCAAACGACCACTAACCAATAACCTTCGAAACAATAGACTAATAGAGATTGCAATCCACTTTTCTATCATCAATATAATCGTTAATCGATGACAATTTTCTAAGAATTCCTGGAATTCTCGTTAGAAAATTACGGTATCTTAGTGATTAAATTGAACGATAGATTTAGAGTGGACGTATTTAAGTAATGCATTACTATGTCACTGAAGTCCGCAACGTTTATACACGAAAATGTAAAATTTGTATCGTAAACATTTTGCAACATTCGATTTCAAACGGCAAAAACTCATTACAACGGCATATTTATTATTTATTATTTTAATCAAGTAAACTATATTTGATATTCGAAAAAAATTCTGGCTTTTCACTAAACTCCCGATTCTCAGATTTTGTTGAAATAATTGCTTTTATTTTATGTCAGGCAACAGCAAAAAAAATTCATTTTAATATCATCATCGGAAAATTGCGTTTCCGTATATTTTAATGAAAAATATTCTTTGAATTGATAAATACGTATTCAAATTAAGTGATTCATCCATATGTGGATCAAATAACTTAGGTTTTTTTGAGTGAAAGAAATATTTTTTCCATATGAATCCACTGAAAAATTACTCGATCCAAAGAAATGCAAGACTTTGGTTTTTTTTTCTTTGAGTCAAGGATTTGTTTACTTCCGCTGAGTAAATATTATTTAAAGGCAAAAAAGCCATGCTTTGACTCAAAAAAATAACTCCATTTGGTGATATTTCATTCATGCTAAGAATTATTTTTTGCAATAAATGTGAAAGTTATTAAGTCATTATTATTGTATTCGCACTCTAAAACACACTCTGTTAGTTTATTCACGCTTTAAGACATATTTACCTATTTAAATAATGTCGATTCTTTGAATTGATAAATTACGTATTTAAAAGAGGTAATTCATCCATTGTGTGTCAAGTAATTTAGGGTTTTTTTTTTAGTCAAAGAAAAATTTTTTCCAGATGAATAATTATCCATCGAATTAAAAACAATATTTATCCGGCACTAAGAGCTGAAACGATTATTGCAAGTAAATAATTACATTCATTTAACAAATATTAAAAAAATTAAAATATTGATCTATTTTATTGGAAGAAATCTTCGCTCGAATAAACAGTCTGCTATTAATTAGCACAATTAAATGTTTGTTCAAACAAAGGAAATATTTTTTTGAAATAAATTCATTTGTATTTCGTTAAATAATTTTTTTTTCAATTTTAAACGTTGGCATTTGTACATTTCATTTGTAGATTTCATTTGTATTCAATTTCATTTTTATTCAATTTCAGTTTTAAATTTAATTCAGTGCAAACAACTTTTGTTTGAGTGAATTGTCCATAAAATCCGATGAAAGAAACTTTTATATAGTTCATGAAAAAGGAGTGGATCATTCGAAATAAATATTTATTTTGATGGTAAATTTCTGATTTGCAACGTTCAGTAGTTCAGGAAAAATGCTGCTAGGTGCCTCAGGACGCATTCTCTCACAATAGAAATTAATTCTCTTGGTTATATGTTAGTCAAAAATTGTCACCATAGTTATAGATGATTGATTCGATTGATGGATTCATTGATAAATTGATGGATTGATCGCTCGCGTCTCTCAAAATCTCAGGAAAGGGAAGGAGTGTGGCGCTCGCTTTCCGAAACGAAGACGTTCAGCGCGCGTCTCGGGATGCCCAGACTGGATATAAGTGACATGGAGGACAATCAAGGATTCCAAACTGTACGCCTTGGGGGCAACAGGAAAAGGGCATCTGAAAACAATAAACACTCAGAAGGGAACAAGAGGAAAACACCGAGCGACAAGACACTCGACAAATTAAATATAAACAACAGATTCCAATGACTAGCAAACACAGAAATTGATATGGAAGATGCCGTAGATAAGCACTCAAATGGTGAACCAGAAATCATCTCATAAAAACAACACAAAACCAAAGAAAACAACCCACGGAGAAAACCACCATCAATCATCGTCACCCAAAACATATATAACGTCCCTCGAACGATGCAGAAGATAAACGAAGCCAGCAGGGAACCCGTGATTATAACTATCGCAAGGATATATACCATACCTACGCCACGAAGGAGGAGAAAGCTGTTAACCTGGTGATCAAGGGACTGCCCAAATATAAATGGGAAAAAATCACAGAGAATCTCAAAAAGCAGGGGTTGAACATCACCAGATGCGTTGAGATGAAAACCGCGAAAAACAAACAACAACGCTACGCCTTTTACATGGTCACACTAGATAAAGAGTGTAAAGCTGATGAAGCATATACAATAAACTATATATTGAATGTTCGCATCAAGTGGGAAAGGTACCGCAACCCACGCAGAGCAACTCAGTGCCACAGATGCCAAAAATTCGGGCATGGCTCAAAACACTGTCAAATGGATTCCAGGTGTGCAACAAGCAGGGACACTCACCAAAATCCATGGAGGGATAGGAAAGCCCCACATATACAGCAGCCAGAAAATGGAGTAGACCAGCTGAGAGAAATATTGGAAGCTTTCACCGAAATCAACAGGATGTGCGACTTCAGTAAGTTACTCAGATTTGCCACTGAACTCTAAAATGTACTTAAAACATGCAAGACTGAAACGGATAAAGCCTTGGCCCAAATTGCTCAAGAATTAGATGGATAGAAATGCACAACTAAATAACCTAGAAATAGTCCATTGGAACCTAAATGGGCTAAATAATAAAATACAGGAACTGCCCACTTTTCTTCAAAAATACGATGTAGACATACTTACAGTTGGAGAAACATGGTTGTTATGAAAACTAGACCTAAACCTTCCTACGGATACAGGTGCCTTTGCAAAAATAGAGTCAGTAAAAAAGCCTCTGGGGGAGTGGCTCTTTTTGTAAAAAGCAGTATACCATGTCATGGAATGGAAATTAAAAATCTGAAAACTATAGAAGCTCATGCGATCAAACTTGAAAATAATTCCATGATTGTAGCTCTATATGCCCCAAAACAAAAAAATATTAGAAGAACTAACCTACATCTTTAATTTACACACCAAAATAATCGCAGCGGGACATCTAAACGCAAAATAAAAAAATTGGAACTGTTATAATAACAATAGCAATGGAAATGTTTTACTTAACTTCGTAGAACGAAATTCCCTTGCCATGGAATATTCATATAATTTTACCCTCTACCCATTTAACACCAAAGCTCGGCCTAGCATAGTTGACCTAGCAATTGTTAAAAACGTCACCAACATAGATACAGTTAATATGCTAGATGAGGTAGACTGTTGAGTTTAATCGTTGAGGGAGGAATACACAGGCACAGAAAAACACTCGGGGCAAATAATTTACTTCACAACTTTATTAAAAGGAACATTCGAAAATCGAATACACGCTCAGCCACGCTTCTCCGTTCCATCGCGCGTGTATTCCCAGCATCTCAGATCAAAACTGCCAAGTGCCATCATCTCTTTCGCTGACGCCATGAATGCATGTAATTCTTCTTTCGATTCTACACTGGTTACACAATTATCCACGTAAAAAGATTGAGATAACTTTTCGATAACTTTTTGAGAGCATGATCCTTTTCCTTTAGCCTCAGCTAGCAACAAGTTCAAAAAATGCAATTTCAAAACGGACTACACTTAAGACCGATTACTACCCGCTTATGTCGCAAAATTTTCAATCGTCCGTCATCAACCCAAAGGAACCTCAAATAATCGCGGTCTTTAGGACTTATCTCGATCTGTAAGAATGCCTGGCGAATGTCAGCCAAAACCGCTAGCTCGTGTTCCCGAAATTTCAACAGCTTCGAAGGTATCAACTCAATTAAATTCGGGCCTTTTTCAAGACATTGATTTAGGGAGGGAAACCCCTTTACGCTCGCGGACGCATCAAATACCGGTCGTATTTTCGTTGTACTCTCTGCTTTAACAACTGGGCGATGAGGCAAGTAATGACACACGGAGCTCGCCTCTTCTACTACTGTCTCAATAATGCCTTCGTTCTGCCATTCTTTAAATACTTGATCGTACTGAAAAAACAAATCATCTCGCTTCAGTTTCTCTACAGTCTTGTTTAGCCTTCCTTTAGATAACTCGAAAGTTTGAGAAATAGGCGCGTGGTCATCCATCCAAGGCAAATCTACGGAATATCCTTTATCCTTAGTAAATACTACAGTTTTCAAAAAATTATCATCCACAATCTGCTCTTTTACTAATTGATTTGCTTTTTCAGTCGGATCCTTGATACCTAAGACGTCGAGACTCCACAAGTCTGGAATTTTCGCAGTATTTACAAACATAAACAGAGCGACAGTAGCTGCATCCGTTCGCTCGGCCCCAGGATTTCTTCCATTGAGAGCCCAACCCAACATAGTTTCAAACGCTATAAGTTCGTTGCTTAACTCGAATTTTTTACCCGTCATCAGTTTTCCAGCAACATCCGCTCCTATTAATACGTCAATAGTATTATCGTGATTTCCGCTTTCAGGTGCTAAGTCCGAAAGTAAAATATTATTTCTTTCCAATTCGTCCAAAAAAGGGCTTTTCTCTACACTCGGAATATTTTCGCAAATAATACGCTGATCCATGGCCTCAAAATTGCATGCATATTGTTTGTCACGACTCCTCATACGAATCAAGAAAACATTATGTCGCTGACTATCCGTATTTAACCCGCCGAACAGTGAATGTTTCACTTCTTTAGTCGCGATAGGAGTATAACCTAAAAACTTTGCTACGTCACTGCGAATATACGACCTATGTGAGCCACTATCAATGACTACTCTAGCTTTCTTTTCTCTTAATTCGGAATACAGAACAACGCGCATAGTTTGCATGTATACATCGGGCGAGTAAGAAAAGGTAGCAAGATTTTGCTCTTTGTTTGCGTTTATCGTTTCCCCGACGCTACCTAAACTTGTTACGTCCGCATTACGAGAATTACTTCGACAAACAAAAGTCGAGTGGTTCCTACCGCATTTTGAACATTTCAATTTTACTCCACACTTTCGCGCTGTATGACCAATTTTCAAACATTTAAAACAGCAATCGTTTTCCCGAATCAAACTTTTTATCATATTACCCGAAAGCGTCTTCGCTTTTTCGCAAGCCGCGTTCTCGTTATTATTATTATTATTATTATTACAACAAATACATTTCTTACGCTTTTCTTTATTTGCTAGGAGAACGCTGCCTGTTGCTGCCTCGGATGCTGACACCTTGCCTCTCCACTCTTCCTTTGGAGTCTGTCGTATCACCTCCGTCAGCTCCCGTTTCACTAATAGTTTCTGTAAGCTGCCACGTTCGCAGAATTTCTTCTGGCAGCGAGGATTCCACGAGTGGATAGAGCATAGTCGCGCAATTGTTCGTTGTGACGCCGAGCGTCTCCAGCGCGCGAATATGAGCCGAAAGCTTATCGTATATGCACGACACACCAACTTTCTTCCCTTGATTGGTCGCGTTTTGCAAAACTAATGAAAGCAACTCTCGAGTGTAAAATTCGATCAGCAAGTCGTCTCGACCGAAGCGGCTCTTCAAACTATCGAACGCCTTAATGTAATTCTCTGCCGTTGTCGGATAACCACTCACGATGCTTTCTGCTTTGGAGCCAACTTCCATCGTTTGTTTCAAATATTCCAATTTGTCTTCATCGGCGATGGCTCTGTCCTCATGAATTTTTCGAAAGTGTGACCAAAACTGGAGCCACTTATTAACACTGCCACTAAATTTCGGTATCTCCAATATCGGGCGTTTGAACGGCTTGTCACTTCGCGGGACCCCTTGCGCCGGCGGAACCGCGTCCGTAACATTTCGTCCGTTATTTGCACTCTCGAGCTCAGAATATCGCGACTCAAGTAGCTGTAAAGCAACATGACGATCGGCCCACGAAATATTAGCACTCCCGCACTTTTCTGTAAAACTGTTCAAACACTTGGTGAAGAGAATGCGTTGCACCGTTCGAGACTTCTTTGCGACGTCCATCTTGTAGGTTACACTCAGCCGCACGACTGTTTTCGTAGTTACTCACTCCCAAAACGTTCTGTCACGGTCGCCAAATGTTAAGTTTAGTCGTTGAGGTAGGAATACACAGACGCAGAAAAACACTCGGGGCAAATAATTTACGTCACAACTTTATTAAAAGGAACATTCGAAAATCGAATACACGCTCAGCCACGCTTCTCCGTTCCGGTCAAGCGTAGCACCGACTCCCCCGTTACATTGCCGCTACATCTCGCTGCGCAGAGCCCTCTCGCGTTACAATTTTGAAAGAAATTAAAAATTTATAGTTATTTGCGCTCGCAGTTCCGACATAGACTCTGACCATAAACCTGTCTATATAACGTTGAATAATAGCACAATAAACCACCAAAATAACAGACCTCTCCCACTAAACTATAAAAAAGCCGATTGGGAAAGCTTTAAAGAATATTTAAATACACACTTGCAAATAAACAATAAAATCAATAGTAACGAAGAAATTGACTCAAACTTAGAACTATTAATGACAACAATAAAAAACTCAGTCGAAAAACATATACGAAAAGTAAAACCCTTCAAGCAGAAATACAATCTGCCGGAAAAAATAAAAATAAAAATTGATTAGCATTTCGAACTCGAAAGTTCATTGCCTCACTACCCGATTCGGGTAGTGTTTCTAGGTGGATAAATACTACCAGTGTGGGTCCACCACACCCACGACGGGTCAACAACACGCAGTATTCCCCGAACGGTCACCCATCCAAGTACTAACTGCGCCCAACGCTGCATAACTTCAGTGATCTAACGGGAACTGGTGTTTTCAGCGTGGTATCGCCGCGTGGTATCGTATAAAGCAACAAATAAATGACAGAAATAGTCTAAGAAAATTTTTCCAAAAATCAAGAAGCAAAAACCTAAAACCACTCATTAACGAAACTAGCAGGAAAATAAGAGAAGCAATAACAAAATTTTGAAAATACAAGCTGGGAGGCAAAATTCATTAGCCTAAATGCAAAAGACTGCTCCCTCTGGAAAATGACTAAAATTCTTAAAGGAAAAAATAATAGGCAAATCCTCCCTCTTCAAAGGGCTAATGAAATAATTTTCAAAGACATAGATAAGGCCGAAATCATTGCTACCAATTTTGAAAACGTACACAAAATAACCGGAAACTTCGGGGAACTAGATAATGAAAACAAAATAAATTATAACTATTATGACATAAGTAATAATGATATTGACACTGAAAAAATTAAACTCACAACGCCAAGAGGAATTAAAAAACCATATCTAAAACAAGGCCTAAGAAAGCTCCGAGAGTCGACGGAATCCAGAATATTGTTCTAAAACACCTACCCAAAAAAGCAATTGTAAAGTTAACACACATATTTAATGCATGTCTCAAGAAGGGCTACTTACTTCCCTAGGGAATGGAAAAAAGCAAAAATCTTACCAATTCACAAAGCGGGAAAAGACAAAAAGTTACAGGAGAGCTACAGACCCATTAGCCTACTATCCAATATAAGTAAAATATTAGAAACTATAATAATGAATAGACTCAATCGCCATGAAGCAATCCATAACCATCTAGTTCCACAGCAATTTGGGTTTAGGTCTAAGCACAATACTGTGCAGCAACTAGCGGGCCTCATGGACTATATTTCAACAAGTTTCAATAAAAATAAAAGCACGGGAGCCATGTTTCTTGACATGGAAAAAGCGTTTGACTCGGTGTGGCACAAGGGTTTAGTGGTAAAACTGAGTAATTATCAATTCGATCATTATCTTGTCAAACTTATATCAAATTACTTAAGCGATAGATCATTTGTGGTACTCTGAAAAAAAAGTTTTTGAATCAAAAAATATTTCTTTGATTCAAAGAAATGGTCGTACTGAATACGTCCAATCATGTATTTCTTCAATCCAAAGAAATCCTTTAATTGTATGAAAAATAAGAAATTATTGAGGTGGGTAAACCTGGAAGTACCACCTTGCCCAAAAAATATAAAACCTATGCCAGAATTAAGGGCTCATTTAAGGCTCATTTAATACCCAAAAGCCAAATTTTGGGCTCTGCATTTTTTTTTAAATGCATGGTACTGCCAGCTTTACGTAAAGCTAGCAGTACCATAGT